>JAUELO010000351.1:1168676-1192611 GCA_032357855.1 Amphibolips quercusostensackenii
GGTGCTGACAATGGTACAATTCACTTTTGGGATTGGAGAACTGGGTAAGTACCTTATTTATTTCAGGGATCACAGTCCGTCCCCTTTTTTACCTACTCCCCCCTAAAATTGGAAAAATCCACTAAAACACCTAACGTAGAGAATTTTGACCCAATTCATTATGAACCAAAAAAAGTTTTGATTTATTTTATAAGAATCATAAACAGAGCTTCAAGACATTAGAAAACAAGTCGCTTTGAAAAAGATTCTTTTTTATAGCAATTTCAAATATTTTCTGAACGATTTATTTACTAATTTGAAGATTTGAAGGACATCATCAACAGCATTTTAACAAAATAGATGAATTTTTAACTAAATAGTTGAAAATTCTACCAGCGGGATGAATTTTTAAACCAAAAAGACGAATTTTCAAAAAAAGAGATAAATTTTCAGCCAAGAAAGAAAACAGTTTCAACCAAATTGGTAAATTTTCGAGCCAAGGACCAATTTTCTACAAAAGAAGTTGAATGCCCAACACAAAAATATGATTTTTTTCAAAAAATAGTTAGGTTTTCAATTAAAATTATGAATCTTTAACAAAAAAAAAAAAATAGTTTCTAACACATTTTTTAAACAAACTATTAACCAGTTAGTTGAATTTTCAATCAAAAAAGTTTTCATTTTTAAATGAAAAACAGTTCAGTTCATCAATAAAATTAATTTTCAACAAAGCAGTTGATTTTTCAATTCAAAAGTAGGAATTTTTCGCCAAGAAAAAAATTTAACCCAAAAATATGAATATTCAACAACAAAAAAAGTAAATTTTCAACCAAATATGTAGTTGAATTTTCAACCCAAAAAAATTAATTTTTAACAAAGTTGGTGTATTTTCAACCATGGAGATGAATTTTTTTAACTAAAATGATGAAACCTTAATTTTTTAAAATAATTTTCAACAGTGTAGTTCAACTTTAAGCCAAGTATTTCTCAACAAAAAATGTAATAGTTGATATTTCAATAAAAAATTATTTTAATCTAAAATTTAAAAAAGTTCAATTCATCCAAAAAAGAGGACTTTTTAATGAAATAGTTCAATGTTCAACCAAAATAGATTAATTTTCAACCAAAAAATTGCATTTTTTTAACCAAAAAAAAGGTAAAATTTTTACATAGAGATTAATTTTTGAACCAAAAAGACGAATTTTTAACAAAAAAGCTGAATTTTCAGCCAGAAAAGATGTTGAAGCCAAAAAAGAAACAATTTTTAACCAAATAGTTGAATTTTTAACCAAAAAAATTATTTTTCAACTAAAATTATGAATCTGCGATAGTTGGATTCAAGCATAATAGACCAATTTTCAAGATAATATTAGTTGTATCCTCAACGAGAACAATTTAATTTTTTGGCAAACAGTTGCATTTTTACACAGAAAAATGAAATTTCTACCAAAAGAGATGAATTTTCAAACCAAAAAGACGAATTTTTAACAAAAGCGTTGAATTTTCAACCAAGAAAGAAAACAATTTCAACTGAATTGTTGAACTTCCAAAAACAATTTTTAACAAAACAGTTGAATTTTCAGTAAAACAGATTTTGAACAAAGAGATTAATTTTCAACCAAAATGATGAATATTTAGATAAAAAAGTCATTTTTAATACTGTCATTCATCTTTAAGCCAAACAATTAAATTTTGAGCCAAAATAAATTTCAATTTTAAATTAAAAACAGTTGAATTCATAAAAAAAAAGGATTTTCAACAATATAGTTAATTTTCAACCAAATTGTTGAATTTTCTACCAAAATAGTTGAATTTCCAATTAAAAAAACTTTTATTTTCACTCAAATAGATTAAATTTCAACCAAAAAGTTCCTTCTTTAACCAAAAAAGATGAAATTTCTACCAAAAGTGATGACTGTTTAAACCAAAAAGACGAATTTTCAACAAAATACCTACATTTCTAACCAGAGAAGATGTTTGAGTCAAAAAAGAAAGAATTTTTAACCAAATTTTTCAATTTTTAAGCGCAAAAGATGGATTTTCAACCAAAGATTGATTTTGAACTAAAATGATGAATCTTTAAACAACGAATCCTTTTTAATACCATAAATGAAGTTTTAATCAAATAGTTGAATTATCAACCAAAATATGTTTTAATTTTAAATGAAAAACAGTTGAATTCAAATTTAAAAAATCGAATTGAAACAAAATAGTTAAATTTTTAACCCAAAAATAGAAATTTTCCTTTAAGAAAGAAAAAACATTTCAACCTGAAAATATGAATTTTCAACAAAAAAGTTCATTTTGAACCAAATAGTTGAATTTTCTACTAAAATAGTTGAATTTTCAACCCAAAATAAACTGATGAATGTTCAATGAATTAAGTTAATAATTTTTAACAAAGTGTTTCAACTTTTAGCCAAGTATTTTAATTTAAAAAAAAAAAATTCTCAAGAAAAAATGTAATAATTGATATTTCAACCAAAAAGATAAAACACTTTGTAAGTTAAATTTGTCAAAAAAGACGAATTTTTAATAAAATAGTTCAATTAACTGCAACTGATTAAATGAATTAATTTTCAACCAAATAGATCCATTTTTAATCAAAAAAAGGTGTAATTTCTACTAAAATAGATGAATTTTCAACTAAATTTTAACCAGAAAAGATATTTGAGTCAAGAAATTTTTTTAACTAAATTGTTGAATTTCCAATCCAAAAAGAATAAACTTTCAATAAAAAATAGTTGGATTTTCTTATTGGGTTCTATTCATTCAGTTTGAATTTACATAGTAACACAAAAAAAAGTTGTGTTTTTTTGCTTAGAGGATGAAGTTAATTTTCTACTGCACACTTTTTCATTTCGGACACTTTTAAATCCGGATACATAATTAATTTAGAGTTGATTTTTATATGGCTTGGTTTTACTTGTTATAGCAAAATACATATTTAAAGAAAAAATTGTTTCCTTGTATAATAATTTATACAATTTCTGTTTTTTACACTATAACATTTTCTAAGCTGATATTTCTTTGAACTTCTACTGATAAAAACACATTAAAAAAAAAAAATTTCAAGTCTAAGGAAACAAAAACAGAAAAAGTATTTTCTTCAAATATTCATTCTTTTTCAAATTATTTCTTTCTGGCTTACTAAAAAAAATACTTTGAACAACTCTGGGTTCTGTGCTGAAAATAATACACTAGAAAAAAATCGATGAGAATAGGGAATCGAAATTTATCTACTGATAAAAATACATTTAAAAGAATTTTAACGTGAGCATTTTTTGATATTTTATCTTCTTGAATTTTTTTTCTGATGGCCATATGATATAAAATATTTTTAATAATAAATGAAATCTCCTTTCAATCCCTTTTTAAAATTTAAAATTGAACTACTGAATCGCTGTGATCCCTGTTATATAAAAGAATAGTTAAAAGCTTGTCTATTTTATTAAAATCAAATGTCTTAATATTTATAATTAATGTTTAGATACAATTTCCAACGTCTGCAATCTCCTGTGCAACCTGGATCCATGGATAGTGAAGCTGGAATCTTTAGTCTCACTTTTGACAGATCAGGCACAAGATTAATCACGACAGAAGCAGATAAAACAATCAAAATGTACAAAGAAGATCCTACAGCTGTAAGTCGAATTTTTAGACATAATATTAATGCTTTAATCGTGATTATCAATGTTTTATTCTACTTTTATTATTATTTTTTAGTCTGAAGAGAGTCATCCAATCAACTGGCGACCGGAAATAATCAAGCGAAGGAAGTACTAAAGAACTGAGATAGATCTCTTAATTCAATATTGGATTATTTAAATTAATTTTGATTAAGATTGACGATTTGTAAAAAAGGCTATATAAAATTAAAATAATATTGTATAAGGAACTGGAATTTTTATTTACTCTTAGAACCTAGTGCGTAAAAAAAAATACTTGAGTTTTTGAATATGAAAGGATCTTTTTCTTTGGGAAATTAAATCTCTTCATCCAGGTCATAATCTTCTTCTGGAAAGTCTCCCACTTTTACGTGTGTCGGTTTCACGAATCCTCCGTATTTTGGAGCACATTCGAAATATCTTTTCCCGCTTACACTAGAAATTAATTTAAAGTTTTGTTTAAAACTTTATTGTGCAACATTGAAAATTTGAAAATGATATTCGATTAATTTAAAATTACCTTCCATCATTCTTTCCAAGTGGCTCGTCGTATTTAACTCCAATCCACCATCCTTCTTTAAAATCAGGTTTACCTGAAAATAAAAATGGTTTCATCATTTTTTTTAATATCAGCGATAACAATCAGTCTCTCCCCAGGTTGTCTATTCTACTTGGAAAAACCTGTAAATGTCAGGATTTTTTTTTAAATCAGGTGATTTTTTCGAGAGCGTGATTTATTTTTTCTTAAATTGCAATATAAGATTGGATAACAATGATTCTTCATTTGCAAAATCAGTTTTATATTACTGTATTAAACTATTTTGTTGAAAATTCTTTTTTTTTTGTTTGAACTAAATTTTTTTAATTGAAAATTTAAGTATTCTATTTTTGGTTGAAAATTGATCGTTTTTTATTTAAAACTTGAGTATCCGGCAGAAAATTTATTTAAAAAAAATGACAATTCGTTCTTTTTGGTAGAAAATTCACATTATTGATCGAAAATTCAACATTTTTCGTTCAGAATTCGTATTTTTTGAATGAAAATTTAATTACTTGATTGAAAGATAAACTCTTTTAATACAAATTAATTTTTTACTGAAAAATTTAACTACTTAAGTTGAAATTTGAACCATTTTGTTGAAAATGTATTGTTTTTTTTGTTGTAAAAATTAATTTTTTTTAACTGATAATGTAACTATACCAATTGAATATTCCATAATTTTAACTGAAAATTAATTTCTTTGGTTGAACATTAATTTTTAAAATAAAAATTCATGTATACTATTTTTGGATGAAAATTCATCTTTTTTTGGTTGAAAATTCATGTATTTTGTTAAAAAATCGTATTTGTAGGGAAAAAGTTAATTTTCTTGTTTGAAAATTCAAGTATATTAGTTACATATTGATCACTTCAGTTAAAAATTGATCTTTTTGGTTTAAAATTCATCTATTCCAGTTAAAGATTTATCATTTCAGTTGAAAAATCATCTCATTGGTTGAACATTAATATTTTTTACTAATAATTGAACTATGCAATTTTTAGTTGAAAATTCATCTTTTTGGTTTAAAATTCGACTATTCCATTTAAAGATTCATAAGTTTAGTTAAAATTTCATCTCTTTAGTCAAAAATTAATTTTTTAAACTTAAAGTTTAACTATCGCAGTTTTAGTTAAAAATTGATCTTCTTTAATTAAAAATTCGACTATATGGTTGAAAAATCGTATTTTTCAGTAGGAAATTAATCTTTTTCTTTGAAAATTGATATTTTTGGTTTAAAATTCAAGTATACCAGTAAAGTATTCATAATTTTAATTGAAAATAAAACTAATCTTTAAGTTGAAAACTTTTGTTAAAAATTCATCTTTTTAAATTAATTTAAATCTCTTAAATCATTAGATATATTTTGTTAAAAATAATAAAACTTACTACAGGCTTGAACGATCTCAGATTGTGTCAGTGTTTTTGGTCGGAAATTTAAATTTTTATTAAAAAATCATTAGATTTCAACAAAGATGCATAAATTTTGAACAATTATAGATTACGTTCTTGTTTTATATGCTAAATTGGTATTTTAAAAAAATCATCATAATTTGGCCATGATTTAGAACTGTTCAACAATTTTGGGTTGCGTTAGTGTTTTTCGTCGGAAATTTATATCTTTAATTTACAAAAAAATTTTACTTCAAACATGTTAAAGAATATGCACAACTTTTTAAAACTATTTTCGGTGATGTTTACGCTTTACATCGGAAAACGATATTTTTAGTAAAAAAAAATCATTAGACGAAGTTTATAATTTTTGTACAATTGTACGATGAGCTAGCAGTTTACACCGGAAATATCGATATAGATTTCAAAGAAGATTGACTAAGTTTTAGAACAATTTAAGGTTATGTTAACATTTGTTACCGTTGTTTTAACTAAAAAATATTAGGTTTAAAAGAAGATTTACAATCTTAAACAGTTTTCTGTTACAATATTTTTCAGATTTTTATATCGTTTTATATCAGTAATCGGCACTTTTCATAAAAAATCATTGGATTTGAAAGAATATAAAACTTTGTTGAACAATTTTAGTTTATGCTAGTTTTTTTCGCCGGAAATTGGTATATATTTCAAAGAAGATATACAAATTTTCAACAATTTTACGTTATTTTAACATTTTCCCCTGAAAATTGGTTATTTCAAACAAAGAAATTAGTTTTTTTATATGATCGTGTTTCTGGTCTAAAATTGCTATTGCAAATAAAAAAACACTTTATTCCAAGAAATATTAAATAATATTTGAAAAATAATAGTGTATTTTAGTGTTTTCCCCCGGAAATGGGTTAAAAAAATGAATTTGAGTTTTAAAATTAAACTTACAAAATTTTGAAGAACTTTCGATTAGTTTAGTGATTTACGTCGAAAATTGTTATATTTTAACAAAAATGTAACGGTTTGATTATCTATACAAAAATATTATATATAATTCATAAGGGATATACATTTTAATTTATTATCATAAAAATTGTCCTTGCTTTTGTTTTATATTACTTCAAACAACAAATAAAATGAAATACAACAATTTTATGTAAATATTAATTTTTAATTTTAAAAATAAAAATTTCGGAAGACAAAAAAAAATAATCGTACGCGTGTTTGTTTCCTAGTTTAACCAAATTTGTTGCCTCTTATAAAAGTGTTGCATTTATTAATTTTTGTTCATCAAGCTGGTATTTTTATTAGAAAATAAATGTTCCCTTCTTTTAAAAAATCCTAAACAAAATAATAGAAATAATAAAAAATCGAAAACAGGAATACTTACCAACGTACATAATCGTTGCTCTTCTCTTCGGTTGATTCGGAACATAGACTTCACAACGATCTCCAATTTTGCACAATCGAGCAGAAGCTTCTTCAGCTTCCTGTTCTTTCTTTTTTTCCTCCTCCTTGCGTTTCATTTCCTCCTCATTATATTTTCCCAGTCTGTTTTTTTCCAGGAACGCTTTTACTGTATCTGAAATTGGAAAATAAAGTTTTCAGATAACGTTATTACATTATTTATCAGCAGGAATCTTCATGTTCAGAAAACTTTAATCTTAGTACCTGATCTTTTTGCATATTCTTCTTCTGATATTTCAAATTTTTCCACGTTCGATAAATCCTCTTCTTGACGAGCAAAATTATCCACAACCTATCGATAAATTAATCAAAATAAAATTTACATATTGTGCAAAAATGGACTACGCACAAAAAACTTGTCATAATTGGTCCAAATCATTTTGGGAAATTTATTCTAGTTTCATAAACCTTGTTGAATTTTCCAGGTCACGCCTCGGACTCACTTCAGACATCAAAAAATATTATCAATAAATTTTTTAAGTATTAAACTTATGTGTAGTCCGAAACCCAAGAGAGTGGAATGGAAAATTAACTTTATTTTTAAGCAAAATTTTCAGTTTATAAACCTTATATTTTAAAAATATTAAAAATTAACCTGAAACTTTATTTAAAATGTTATTCTTTAAGTTAAAAATTATCAAAATTCCTATTTATTCAGGCAGGCTTCAAAGTCTTTTCCTTATTCTCATATTCCTCAATTTGATTAAAGCCATACTTTTTAGTTGTAAATTCAACTATTTTGTTGAAAATTCATCTTTTTGGTTTGAAATTTTAACAATTTAATTAATTTTTTTTTCATTTTGACTAACAAACTTTTTTTAGCTGAAAATTCCACTATTTTCTTTACATTCATCTTTTTAGTTTAAAAATGTATCTCTTTCTAGAGAAAATTAATCTTTTTTTGGTTAAAAATGCAACTGCCTGGTTAAAAATTAATCTGTTTCGGTTACAAATTAACTTTTTTGTTGAAAATTGAACTGTTTTAAAGAAAATTCGTATTTTCGCCTCGAAAGTTTAACCATTTGGTAGAAACTTTAACTATTTGTTAAAAAATTTATGTATTTTTTTGAAAATTTGATTTTGTTAGTTAAATCCAACTGTTTTTTAATTTAAATAAATTGTGTTTTTTTTGTAGAAATATCATTAATATATTTTTCGTTGAAAAGTCGTTTTTTCAAGCAGAAAATTCAACTCCTTGGTAGAAACTTCAACTTCTTTCTCAAAGTTAATTTTTTTGGTTGCAGATTCATAAATTTAGTTGAAAATTCATTTTTTTTTTGTTAAAAAATTATTTCTTAACGGAAAATTCAACTATTTTGTTGAAAATCCAAGTGATTGGTTAAAAAATCACTTTTTTGTAAAAAATTCCACAATTTGGTAGCAAATTTAACTGCTTGGTTGAAAATTGATGTATTTGTCGAAAATTCGTATTTTTGGAAGAAAATTATTACTTTTTTTAATACAACTGTTTGGTTACAAATTAATTTGATTCAGTTGATGATTCAAGTACTTTGTTGAAAATTCCTTCTTGTTGGTTAAATCCAACTGTTTTGTATTTTCAATTAAATTAATTTTTGTTGAAATATCAAATGCTACATTGTTCCTTGAAAATTCATTTTTTTAGGTTGAATATTCAACTCCATGAATGAAAGTTAAACTACTTTCTTGAAAGTTATTTTTTTTTAAGATTCATAAGTTTAGTTGAAAATACGGCTACGATTTTTTTGTTAAAAATTTAATTTTTTAACTAAAAATTCAACTATTTTGTTAAAAATTTAATTGATTTTTTTTGTAGAAATATCATTAATACATTTTCCGCTAAAAAGTCGTTTTTTCAAGTAGAAAATTCAACTCCTTGGTAGAAACATCAACTACTTTCTCGAAAGTTAATTTTTTGGTAGCAGATTCCTAAATTTAGTTAAAAATTCGTTTTTTTTTTGTTAAAAATTAATTTCTCAACGGAAAATTTAAGTATTTTGTTGAAAATCCAAGTGATTGTTTACAAGTTCACGTTTTTTGTAGAAAATTCAACAATTTGGTAGAAAATTTAACTGCTTGGTTGAAAATTGATGTATTTTGTCGAAAATTCGTCTTTTTTAAAGATTTTTTTTTTTATTAAAAATACAACTGTTTGGTTACAAATTAATCTGCTTCAGTTGATGATTCAAGTATTTTGTTGAAAATTCTTTCTTGATGGTTAAATCCAACTGTTTTGTATTTTCAATTAAATTAATTTTTGTTGAAATATCAAATAATACATTGTTCGTTGAAAATTCATCTTTTAGGTTGAATATTCAACTCCATGAATGAAAGTTAAACTACTTTCTTCAGTTTTTTTTTGAAGATTCGTAAGTTTAGTTGAAAATACGACTACGATTTTCTTGTTAAAAATTTAATTTTTTAACTAAAAATTCAACTTTTTTGTTGAAAATTTGTTTTTTTGTTTGTTAAAAAGTAATTTTTTTATACAGAAATTTATCTTTTCCATTTTCGGTTGGAAAATAAAGCATAAGTTGAAAACTTTTTGGTAGACAATTTATGCATTTTGTTAAAAAATTGTCTTCCATTATAAAATAATTCTTGTGTTCAAAATATATCTTTTTCAATGAGGATTCAACTATTCAGTTAAAAATTCGTCTTCTTTGTTTTAATTCAACTGGTTAAAAATTCAATTTTTTTGTGTAAAATAATTTTTCAAACTGAAAATGTAACAATTTCATTTTTGGTTAAAAAACATTAAATGTCTACCTTAGTTAAAAATTCAACTATTTGGTTTAAAACTCATCTTTATTGACAGAAAATGCATCATTTCAGTTTTTCGTCTTTTATGGTAGAAAAGGTATCTTTTTTAGTTCAAAATGAACTTTTTTTGTGTAAAATTCAAGTTTTCGGTTAGAAAATGTAACTGTCTTCGAAAAAATCGTCTTTTTGCTTGAAAATTGAACTATTTGAAAATAAAAATATTTTGTTGAAAATGCAATTTATTTCGGCTTGAAATCTGAGGAGTTTAAAGTGTTACATATTGAATTCAACATTGCATTTACATTGATTTTATTTAAAAGAATTTATTTTCATGAAATTTTGGAGTAAAAAATACCCAAAAATTTGTGACGTAGTTTATGGACGGCCCTTAATTAATAAATTATAAAATCAAATTCAGAAAACTCACGTGAATTCGCATGCCATCATCGATAGGATATGACCCTAAAAGGCGACTTCCTTCATTCAATTTGCATACGAGTTTATCATTTTTGTCGTAAACTTCGACACTCATTGTTGATGGATTTCCGCCGGTCAACAACTCGAGTTTGCCCTAATATTAAATAAAAAATCCAAAAATGAAATAAAACCCATATTCTAACATGTAAATCAACGTATTTACATAACCAATTACCTTAAAATCATCGATCGTGATACCCTTTTGAAATCTTCGTTCGACACATGTCGTTTGATTTCCTGAATTTGTGATCGAAACGCTGACAAAGTCGGAAGTAATTACACTGTAATTACTCATTTTTGCAAAATTTTTATTAATTCAAAAGCGAAGGTAACTAAAAGCCTGAAATCACAACATTAATTGGAGTTGGAAAAAAAGAAATAATTTTGAGGTTAGGATTTATCATCTTTCGAAATAATTAGAAAAAATACTGTTTTTTGTTACCTATAGGTTGTCGCGTTAGATGAAAAAATTGGAATAAAATATTTCGTAGAATTAAGAAACCCTAACGATCAGAAACCCGGAAGATGACCAAAAATACGTGTGACGACTTATGTCGTTCGACGAACTGTCAGTGTCAGAAAAGTCCAAAATTTCCAACTTATTACAAATAAAAACTACTCTGATATCCTAATTAAAGCTTCTTTGTTTCGAAAAAATTATTCTTTTGAGATTTGATGATTTTTGTCATCTATATTTATTTAGTTATGCTATAAATATGAAATTTTGAAATTTTCTAATTTCTTTCGTAATTTTTTTTATGGCGTGCAGGTGGCATACATGCCAGAAACCGAAATTACCGAATTTAAATTTAAATATTACTCAAAATTGTAATATTTTTTACATTATTCTGTTACTTCATAGAAATTATTTATTTGATATAAAATAAATTAAAAACTAAACTTTTGCATTTCTAAAATTTTGCATGATTTAAAATAAAATTTCATTTGCTAAATGTGAATTTCCCGCGTAAAAACATGGCGCTGATATGTCAAAAATCAGCTGATCGGTTTGAAAAAATACGAAAACCGTTGAGAGTGCATTGAAGTTTGTTATAATGGTGAGAAGTGGAGTAAAAATACAAAAAGTGATTGGAAAACAGTGAAAATAGTAGAAAAAACAGGAATTTAGAAAAAGGTGCGAAAACAGCGGCTAAAATTTTTGATTTTGGAGCGTTCAATTAAAATTATCAGTCATTGTTTATCTCGTACTTCTATGAGGGTTTTTGTCAAGTCGTTATTGTTTTTCACTATAAATTCTACCCAAACTTATGCAATAATAATTAAAATTTAAGACAAACATAATAATTCACTCCTGAAGAGAGGTTAACTACTTATGTTTTTATAATGTTTTTCACGTTTTCGATGTTTTAAAAGTCTCTTTATTTTTAGGTTAAGTATTCTCTCTTATTTTATATTTTAGTTTCAATAGTTTGATTATTTGTATAATTATTTTTTTATGAATACATTTTTTCATTTGTATTATATAATGCTGTACTTATTTTTATTTATATATAGTCATAAATTAAATTTATAAACGCAGCTAGGTCAGGGAGTTCTGAAAAATCAGGGAAAGTAATGGAATTAAAAACTTGGAAAGTCAGGGAATGTCAGGAAGAAACGACACAAAATCTGTCTAAAATTGTATAAAATTATAGAATAAAGATAAACATAAATTCCTTGATTGAAAATTTAACTATTATCTTAAAAATTATTTTTTTTTTTTAATTATTTTTTTTACTGAAAATCTAACTATTCCATCTTTTGTTGAAAATGTATCTTGTTTAGTTGGAAATTTAACTATTCTGTTGAAAAGTCATGTATTTTTTTGAAAAATCGTATTTTTAATTGGAAAATTCAATTGTTTGTTTGAAAAATGAAGTATTTCTATGAAAGAATAATTTTTTTACTGAAAATTTGACTGTTCCATTTTTTTTTCATTTATCTTTTTTATTTGAATATTCCTGTATTTGGATGAAAATTCGTTTTTTTTTTCAAAGCCTTTTTAGTCAAAAATTTCACTATTTGGTTAACAATTCGTCATTTCGGTAAATATGTTATCTTCTTGGTTGAAAATGTAACTATTCTATTTTAAGTTGAAATTTTTTTTGAAACCTCAAATATTTTGTTGAAAATTCATGTATTTTGTTGAAAAATCGTCTTTTTTATTTGAAAATTCAACTTTGTGTTTGAAAATGGAAGTATTTCTATAAAAATTAATTTTGTGTGTGTGTTAAAAATCAATTTTTGTACTGAAAATTTTACTATTTCATTTTTTTTAATTTGTCTTTTTTATTTGAATATTCCAGTATTTGAATGAAAAATTGTTGTTGTTATATCTTAAAAATCTTTTTAGTTGAAATTTGTCACTTTTTCATCAAAAATTCGTCTTTTTTGGTAGGAATGTAATCTTCCCGCTTAAGAAGTCACCTGTTTGGCTGAAAATTGAACTATTTTGTTGAAAATTGATATATTTTGTGGAAAATTGGTCTTTTCTGGCAGAAAATTCATCTTTTTGGCTGAAAATTCAGTCACTTGGTTAAAAATTAAGTTACTTGGTTAAAAATGAATTTTTTGGTTGTAGACTTATTATTTTAATCAAAAAATTATTTCTTTTGTTGAAAATACGGTTTTTTAGTTGAAAATTAATGTTTTTAAACTAAAAATGTAATTGTTTGGTTGAAAATTAATTTTTTAAACTGAAATTCAAGTACATATTTTGTTGAAAAACAATTTTGTTAATTGTTAATAATCACTTTTTTAAACTAAAAATGTAACTATTCCATTTTTGCTTAAGAAATCGATCTTTCTTAATTTAATATTCCTGTATTTTGTTGAAAAATCGTCTTTTTGTGATAAATTATTTTTCTTGGTTGAAAATTCATCTTTTCGGTTATGAATTGAACAACATTGTTGAAAACTAGTTCTTTTTCGTTTGGAAATTTATTTATACTGAAAATTTAAATGTTCTATGTTGGTTAAAAATGTATTATATTTAGTTATTGATGTATTTTGTGGAAAACTGGACTTTTTTAGTAAAAAATTCATCTTTTTTGTAGCAAATTCAACTGTTTGCTTAAAAATTAATATTTTTTGGTTCAAGATTCATTATTTTAGTTAAAAATTCATTTATTTAGTTGAAAAATTAACTATTTTGTTAAAAATTTAACTATTTTGTTGCAAATTGTTTTTTTATGGAATATTATTTTAACTGACAATTTAAATATTCCATTTTTTGTTCAAAATTTATCTTCTTTTGTTAAAAATTCCACTATTTTGGCGAAACTAGTCTTTCTTAGTCTTATTTTTTTGAAAATTCGTTTTTTTGGACTATTCCATTTTTTCTTGAAAAGTTGTCCTTTTCACTTAAAAATTCATTTATTTTGTTGAAACTTTATATTTTTGTGTTGATAACTCATCTTTTTTTTTGTAAAAAATGAGGTTTTTTGTCTTTAAATTTGAACAATTTTGTTGAAAATTAACTTCTTTGTTACAAAAATCATATTTTAAGGTTGTAAAATCAACTTTTTTTGTAGAAAATTTTTCTTTTTGACTTGAGAATTCAACATTTTCGATGAAATATTTTTTATTTTTTGATCTCCTACGTGCAAACGGATTACATTTCTTTTTTATTGTAGTAAGTTATAGTTATTTATATTTTAAATCAATAATTTTCTGAATTTTAAATATTTTTAGAGAAACAATGGCGACGGAGGTAATGGACGAGATTATTTTGCAAAAGTCTGAAAAATTGGATCAAATTCAAGTAGCGACTCTACTACTGAAAAATCAACATTCCTTCACATGTAAGAAATTATTAATTTATATGCCATTTCCTTCTAAAGTGTACGTTAAAAAAATTGAAATATCGTCCCTTGGATTTTTCAGACAAGGATAACATTCAAGAAAATCTTGTTCACGCAAAAACAGATGTTTCGCTCATGGCAGAAGGAATAAGATCTCTACGAAAAAATTTGGAAGAGTTGAAAGCTGAAAATGAACGCTGCAAAGTAAAATAATATTACAAAATAATATATATATGAATTTTATTTAAATTTGTATTTCATCATAGTCGCTTATTAACGTAATTATCGTGACAAAAATCAGGTCGATGGGAAAAAATTTTCTATGATTTTAAGAATTGAAATGCCATTATCAATCATGTTTTATGGAAAAAAAACATTTTGTATGAAAAAAGTTTAAAACATACGAAAAATAATTATTTTACCAATAGTTTTTGTAAATGAATTTTTTCTTACTGTCGCTTCTTACTAATTTTTTGTTTAATGGCTTATTTTTTCGGGGCAAATATTGCAAAATTTTGCTTTTTAAAAAAGTTGATTTAACAATTTTACCCATAGAAAAAGTTGCTTTTAAAATTGAAAACAGTAGTGTTGTAGAGAACGTTTTCGGCGAAAAAAAAACATCTAATAAAATGTAACCATTTTTCAAAAATTGGTAAGAAGCGATCGTAAGAAAAAATTCAGTCACACAAAATATTGTTAAAATAAATGTGTTGGTAAATTTAAAAATATTTTCTTTGAAAATAATGTTTTCTATTTGAAATGGTATCAGCAGTAAAATTATTTTAAATCTGAAAATTATAGAAAAACTTTTTTCAGAGATTTTATTTTTGGAACAGCTAACCTACAACTGATAAAGATCTTTTTCGAAAATAGGAAATGGCATCTTTGCTGGAAAAGCTCAATAGTAAAATCGACCACATGGGGAAAAATATACCACCCGGGTTAAAAGATTATTTAAATCTCCAAGAAAAATCTGAACCCAAAAACGGAAATTTAAACCTTGAGAACGAAGAGAAGGTTTCTCCTGCAAATTTTACTCCAAGTGCACACTCGTCGATGCGAGACTGCAAGAAATCTTTATTCAACGAGCCTGCTGAAGTTTGTCCTCTTTTGACTCCTCTCACAGAACAAGAATTCTCTAAAATACCCAAATACATTATTGGGAGGCAAACATTAGATGCTGTTAATAGTTTAGCGTCTTGTATTAATCAAATTTTGAAAGCAAAGTACACTCTCCTCTCTTTGGGAAAAGATGGCGCGAGGAAAAAAGGAGATTTGGATCTTTATCTCGAATACAAAAAACAACAAACTTCTGTCAAGGAAGGCGAAGGTAAATTTTGTTAGAATTATTTTTTTTTTTATCAAGCAATTCTGCTTTTCGAAAAATTTTCGTTATCGCTTTTTCGCTTAAATACGAACTGGATCTCTTTTAGGTAAAAATTCAACGATTTTCGTAGAAAATGAATTGTTTTGTACAAAATTCGACTTTTTGGCTCGAAAATTTAACTATTTTGGTAGAAAATTCAACTATTTGGTTCAAAAATCATCTATTTTGTTTAAAATTAACTTTTTTCTTAAAAATTTATATTTTTGAATTGAAAATTCAACTGTTTTGTAGAAAATTCGTCTTTTTGGTTGACAGTTAAACTATTTGATTCAAAATTCATCTGATTTCTTGAAAATTAACTTTTCTGTTTAAAATATATATCCGGGTTAAAAATTCAAATAGTTTCGCAGGAAATCCTTTTTTTTATGTTCACTTTTAGTAGAAATTAATCTTTTTTGGTTAAGGATTTAATTATTTTCTTGATAATTATTTTTTGTTTGTAATATCAATGATCACATTTTTCTTTGAGAATTTATCTTTTTGGGTTAAAAGTTCTTCTACTTAGTCAAAAAATTATCTTTTTTATTGGAAAAATCATCTATTTGGTTAAAAATTTACGTCTTTTGTTGAAAATTCGTCTTTTTGTAGAAAATTAATCTTCTTGATAGAAAATTGGTTTTTTATTGAAAATGCCACTGTTTTGGTTGAAAATTCAACTATTTGGTTGAAAGTTTATCTGTTTTGTTGAAAATTCGTCTTTTTACTTTTTGACTTGGTCAAAAATGCAAATGATGGTTGAAAATGACCTTTTTTTTCAAAATTTACATTTTTAGGTTGAAAATTCAATTGTTTGGTGGAAAATTCAAATATTTTGTTGAAATTTTGACTTTTTGGGTGGAAAATTCAAAGGCCTAGTTAAAAATTAACTTTTGTTATTATTGATAATTCCTATTTTAGGAAAGAAAATTCAATTGCTTTATAGAAAAAATTTTTTTTTGTGAATTCAACTTTTTTTTGTTTTTTTTTTTGTTTTGTTTAAGATTCATCATTTTATTTGAGAATTCATCTCTTTGGTTAAAAATTTAACTTTTTTCTTGAAAAATTCAACTGTCTTGTAGAAAATTCGTCTTTTTGGTTGAAAATCAAATTACTTGTTTCAAAGGCCTTCTATTTTTTTGAAAATTAACTTTTTACTTTAAAATTCATATTTTCAGACTAAAAATGTAATTGTTTTCTAGAATTTTTTTTTGTAAATTAATTTCTTTTAGTAGAAAGTTCACATTTTTGGTTAAAAATGCCATTCTTTGGATGAAAATTAATCTTTTTTTGTTTGAGAATTCAATTATTTTATTTAAAATTAATCTCTTATGGTTGGACTTTACTGCTTTTGATTTAAAATTAGAAAAGGTTTTGTTTCTAATATTAAGTATTACCTTTTTTGTTGATAATTTATCTTTTTTGAATGGAAGTTCTACTACTTAGTTAAAAATTGAGCTTTTTTTGTAAAAATAAACTATTTGGTTTAAAAATTTACGTGCTTTGTTGAAAATTCGTATTTTTTGTAGAAAAATAATTTTATTTCTTGAAAAATGGTATTTTTGCTTGAATATTTAACAGGTTGACAGAAAATTCAAATATTTCTTTGAAAAGAAAATTTTTCTTAAAAATTTATATTTTAGGGTTGAAAGTTCAACTATTTTGTAGAAAATTTGTCTTTTTACATTTTGACTTGGTTTAAAATACAACAGTTTGATTGTAAATCAAATTATTTAGTTGAAAACGAACTTTTTTGTTGAAAATTCATATCTTAGGGGTGAAAGTTCAACTATTTTGTAGAAAATTCGTATTTTTACTTTTTTACTTTGTCAAAAATACAACTGTTTGCTTAAAAATGTCTTTTTTTAAAATAAAATTTACATTTTCGGGTTGAGAATCCAATTTTTTTGTAGAAAATTAATATTTTCATTGAACATTTAACTGTTTTGATTGAAGATTCAACTATTTTGATGAAAATTTGTTTTTATGGATTGAAAATTCAACGGCTTGGTAGAGAATTCATTTTTTTTATTGAAAATTCATTTTTTTATTGATAATTCTATTGTTTTGTAGAAAATTAATTTTTTATGAATGTCAACTATAACATTTTTTGTTGAGAATTTTTTTTGTAAGATTCATCATTTTAGTTGAAAATTCATCTCTTTAGTTAAAAATTTTACTATTTTTTGTTGAAAATTCGTTTTTTTTTGTTGAGTATTCATTTACTTTTAACTGAAAATTTAACTGCTCAATTTTGGGTTGAAAAATGACCTTTCTTAGTTGAATATTTAACTATTTGTTTGAAAAATTCATCATTTTGGTTGAAAATTTAACAATTTGATTGAAATTTAATCTATTTTCTTGAAAGTACAATACATTTTGACCTAAAATGTTAGGAATTTAAAGTGTTTAAAAATAAGTTTAATGTGATACCTGCGTTAATTTTATTTAAAAAATATATTTTCTTATTATTCCCCTATTTTTGTAAAAAATCACCCTATTTCCCCTGTTTTAAGAGTATTTTGTGTTGTGAAGAGTGTGTTCTAATTAACTTTATATGAATTTTGTTTTCATTTCAGGAAAAATATACTTTTTTACGGCCGAGGATTATCAGAAGCACACATCGAGTAAATTGGACAAAATAAAACTGAATATGCTAACAGCTTTGCGTTCTTGTAAAAGACTGAGAGAAATTAGGATGGGGAAATTATTATACTACATGGTTGTGGCATAAAACTGATCATTTGTATTTTTTAGAATGTCTTTTTGACTTTGCATTTTTGTAAATTATAGTATTTATGTTCTTGTTCAAGTGAATTGTATTTTTATATTTTTAATATCTCCTCTTTGTATGACTGTGTGCAAGATTTTCAAAAAATATATTTAATTCTACGGGAACCTCATTTAATTCATTTTGGAATCCCTAACGAAATTTTAAAAAATATTTTTATACATTTTTGTCAGATTTAAAAATTATTTGTTAAAAGAATTTTAAAAGGTTTTAAGAAAATAAATATTTTTGCTTAAGATTCCTGGTAAAATTTCAAATGTTTTTTTGTTTTGAAAAATGAATTTCAAAAGACAATTTAAAAAGATTTCAAATCATTCTATAAAATGTCGAAAGAGAATGTAGAAGATTTTAAAGCAAACATTTTTCCATTTTTCATGATCACAATATTTCAAAATAAAAATCGTGTAAGTTCAAGAAATATTTTAATGTTTTAAAAAAGTTCAAAAATAATTTAAAACTTGAAAAAAATTGAAAAAATGTCAAAAAATTTCCAAAATCGTCAAAGAAGAATTTCGAATAGTTTAAGAAATTTTTTTTCTTTAGCACGATTTTTTTCAAGTTGAGGAGAAATTCGAATCATTCAAGAAAATATTAATTTATTGACTATTAATAATAATAATATTGATAAAAAAATTCCAAAGATAATTTAACATTTCACAAAAAAAATTCTAAACAAGGTGTGCTATTTTAAAGATGTTGAAATCAAGTTTTGAAGCTTTTTAAGGATTTGAAAGGTTTTAAGATAATAGAAAATTTTTCTCAAGACTCCTGAGAAAATTTTGCAGAATTTCAAAAAAATTGTTGAAAAAAATTCGAATCAATTTAAAAGATATTTAGATTTAGAAATATTAAAAAATAAATTAAAATTGGAAAGGATTTACAAAAATGAAAAAATATAGTTATTTAAAGAGTCTGGAAACAATTGTAGAAACTTTTTACGATTTTTAAAAGTTTCAGGAGAATAAACAATTTTTCCTTAAGATTCCTGGGAAAATTTGTATTGATATTTTGTTTTGAAACATAATTTTAAGAGAAAATTTAAAAAGATTTCAAAACATTTCAAATTATTATCTAAAATTCCGAAAAAGAATGGAAAATTTTAAAGCAAAAATTTTCCATTTTTTTAAGATTACTAAATTTCAAAAAAATTGAGTATGTTTAATAGATATTTAGAAGTTTCGAAAAAGTTCAGAAATAATTTGAAAGGTAAAAAGGTTTCCAAAATCGTCTAAAAAGAATTTAAGAAATTTTTTTTATTTTGCATGAGTTTTTAAAAATTTATAACTTCGAATCATAAAAAAAAAATATTTAGAAGTTTTAAGCAAATTTAAAAAATAATTTAACATTTGAAAATATTTCAAAAAGTTTTAAACAAAATGTAGTTTTATGAAGATTTTTAAATAATTTTGAAGCTTTTTAAAGACTTTGAAAGGTGTCAAGATAATACAGCATTTTTCTTGAGACTTCTGGGATGATCTTCGATGATTTTTGATTTTGAAAAACATTTTAAAAGATTTCCAAAATTACAGAAAAAGAATTTGGAAGATTTTAAGGGAATTTATTTTTAATTTTGGAGATTTTTTTTCTAATTTCAGGAAAAATCAAATAAATAAAAAAATATTTAGAAAGGTTAGATGCATTGTAAAGATAAAAAATAATTTAAAATGGGAAAAGATTTTAAAAAATGAGAAAAATGTAGATATTCACAAATTTTGAAAAAAATGTAGAAGCTTTTTAATTGTTTCAAAGGTTTCAGGAGTATAAGAAAATTTTCTTACGATTCCTGGGAAAATTTTTATTGATTTTTTTTGAAAAGTTAATTTCAAATAATAAATAAAATGTCTAAATTACAAAATTGCTAACAATGTAAAATTCTGAAGCAATACAATTTCTGATAGCTTATAATGTTACTGAATTTGAAAATTCTCAAATATAAAGAATTAAAAAATGGTTTCAGTAATAATATACAAAAAAGAATAATATAAATAATATGTTCATCAAATATAAGCACTTTATTAATAATTTAACCATTTTTTGATTGTTTAGATTCGCGAATTTTTCTGTGTTGGCAATTTTACAATGTCGCATATTATATGTCGGAAATTTTTTTCGGGAATTTGAAATTTCCATAATATAAATGGTCAGGAATTTGTCAATTAGGAAATTTTTAACTGTCGGAAATTTTCTATTTCAAATATTTTCGGGAATTTTTCAGCAAATTTCATTTTTCAGGATTATTCATCCGACCCCAAAAAATGTAAAAAAAAATTTAGAAAATTTTAACGCAATTAATTAAATTTTGAATGATTTTTCAAAATTTCAGGGAAAATGCAAGTCCTTTTAAAAGATATTTAGGAATTTAGAAGTTTTATTAAGATTAGAAATATCTTCAAACTTGAAAAGATTTCCAAAAATCTATAAAATACTTTTAAATTTCTTTCAAACTTCTAAAATTTTTAAATAAGTTTTTAACTGACTCGAATTTTGCCTAAAATTTGGTAAAATCCAGTAAAATTTAAATAAATCTTAAGGAATTGTATTTATGGAACCTTTAAAACAAACTGATAATTAAATTTAAATTCGACTTTAGTGTTCAAAAACTTTGAGCAAATAGTTATTCGAAATTTTTTTTTAATTAAAAATTATTTTCCTGCTCAAATGGAAAAAGTACATGCGTGGGATCCAAAAGAGTCACCGTCAATGTTTTTTTTTTTAATGAAAGGTTAAATTATAATGAATTTGTATTTTCTATCTGGAAAAATAAAAATGTGCGATATTGACAAAAAATTAAATTCAATTTTTTTTTGGTCTTTTTTTCGGGCAGAGTTTTGACAATTTTTGTTCTGTTTTTTAGATTATAGTATATACTTTAGTTTACAATGCCTTGAAGTTTAGTTAGAATTCGTTGATCTAATAAAGAAATATCGATCATTAAAAAAAATGTGTTGCAAAAATTCAACGTGGCGTAACTCCTGTAAAATTAAAATAAAAAAAAATACTGGCCCAGGAGTTGAAATTATATCATTTCTAATTAAAAGCGTTCAAAATTAAACAATTTTACTTTGATTTGAACAATCTCGACATTAATTGATTTCAAATTAAATATTTAAAAATATAGGTCAATTTCAGAATGTTCAACATTGAATAATTTAACATTACAACTTTTGAATTTAAATAATTATTAACTCAAAGCGATAAAGATTTGACGATTTAAGATTGAAAACTAAATTGAATTTATCAAAGTCAGAGCTTCTGAAATTTTATGATTTTAAATTATTATTAGATAAAAAATTACAATTTAACATTAAAATTGGTTAGAAAAATTTTTCTAAGATTAAAATAATTAATTCATCGTCATTTTTACAGTTGAAAATGAAGTAATTTTAAATGGATAATGTTACAAATGAACAAAATTAAAACTTATGAAATAATTAATTAATAGTGTTTTTGAATGATTTTAATAAAAATGAATCCCGCTCTTTTTAAAATAGTAATTGAATAATTTCTTTGATTTTGAATGGCTACAATTGTAGAATTCTGAATTTTCATGATGAACGCTGGATTTTCAATTTTTCTCTTTTATAAGTTATAATTTTGTAATGAAAATTTTTGAAAATTATAATTAACAGTATGAAAAATTAAAAATGTTAAATGCTTGGACTTTGAAACATTCAATTTAGTTTTCAATTACAAATTGTCAAATTTTAAGCGCTTCGAATTAAAAATTATTTGAATTTAAAAGTTAAAAATTTTTAATTATTCAATTTTGAACGCTTTTAGTTTGAAAATATACCATTTCAATTCCGTTGAATTTTGGAGGAAACATTTTCAAAATTCTAATCTGAAATTATAATGCAATTGTCATATTATTATCAGTAATTATGATTTTAATTTTACCTTTATATAATATCAATAAAATTAACAGATCTATGTGTTATCCATTTAATCAAATTACATTTTAAGTACTTGTTGATACTATAATTATATTAACATGAATGGGAATAAAGCCGATTGCATTTCCTTTTATAATAATCGGACAAATATTAACTGTATTATATTTTATATACTATTTAATTAATCCAATAATTTTTAATTTATGAAATAACATTTTATTTTAATTAAAAAGGTAATGAAGTAGAATAAGTTTATGTTATGAAGATATAATATGGAAATTGAAATTTTCCATTAACTTTAATCACTAAATAAAGTTACATTATCAATAGTAAAATAAGTTTAATAATTTTAAAGACTTTGGATGGACAATTTTAAATATATTTATTATTTAATTAAATTTATAATATATATATATAATAAAATTTCATTGAGCAGATTAGACTTTTAATTATTTTTATCAAAAGACATTATCCTTATAAAGAGGCGAATATTCATTTTTGCTTCATTCATTGCTTTAATATATAAATTTATTTCCATTACAAATCAAAAATTTTATGAGACGATTATGAACCAATCCATTTAGAGTCAAAACATCAAAAAAGAAAAAGAAAATCCAAAAAGTTTTAATATTTTTAAACATTTTTATTTTTTATTATTTTGTATATTTATTATATAATCAAAAAAAATTTCTCCCTCTTTTTTCATTTTTGGTTATTTTATTTGTCTCTAATGAGTCGTAAAGTGAGGTAGTTTTTGGAAGTCTGTTTTTTATGATTGTGAATCTTTTTTCATGTTTTGTGCATTAAAAAATTGTTTTATGAGAAAATCGACTTCTATTCAACCTCAAAATAAAAATTTTATTTATATTTTAATTATAATTAGAATTGTTCAATATTTCCATAAAATTAAAGTTTTAAATAACATTTTAAATAAAAATATATTTTATGATATTAACGTCAACTTTTATTTAAAAAATGTATTTATTTATAAAAATATTGATTATTTTTTAAAAATCAAATTCATTTAATTAAAAATATATATATATTAATTAGGAATAACATATAATTTCTAAAATTTAATTTTTAATAGTTTAAAAATATTAAATAAAATTCAAAAATTATATTTTTAAAGATGCAGTTTGAAAAAAATTGAAATTACTTTTTTGTCCTCCCAAAGTGGGACATGGTTAGAATTAGTATATGAATATAAAAATTATAAACATTTCACCAACTTAAATTAATCATTACATTCCCCCTCCTTCAGTATCGTTTACCGTCAGTTCAAAGACTTGTAAGTATTAGTTTGGACGAAACACAGAACAAAAGCACCTCATAATTACCATTCGAGGAATGTAGTTACATTCACCCAACAAGAGAAAACAAGTTGCTGTGTAGTACTTGATTGTACTAGACAGTACTTCATAAAAACTGTAAAATTGGTCTTTATATAGTACATGAAAGGTAGAACTTAGCGCTTGCGAGAAAGCGGCATTGATGTTGGCCATGTTAACGCGCCATCTAACGTTATTTAGAATCACGTCGGCGGGAAAACTTGAATAAGAAATTGTTTTTTAAACTTCATACTCGTGAAAACATAAACATGCATGTTTGTAGTAGTAGCTATCAATAATTCTACAGATTTTTAAATATTAATACTTTATAGTTTATATTTGATAAATTGTTGACATTCTGCCCATAATATATTAAGAAAAAATAGGATGAGGTATAGGTACTTAGCAATATAGAAATATGTATTACACATATGATCATGGTTAGCGGCGAACGCGCAATGCTGGTCAAGTTCAACCATATATATATGCAATGCTCCTATAT
>JAUELO010000351.1:1201270-1213040 GCA_032357855.1 Amphibolips quercusostensackenii
GAGGAGGGAGGGGGGGGGGGGGCGACCCCTTACCTAGATTTAACACAACAAATTTAAAATTTGATAATTTGTATATCACATACATAAAGTACTTACCCCTACCGTAAGTAACGAAGCCGTTAGTTATTCACATATTTCACTTTGAAAAAAATAGTTGTGCTTTCAACAAAATAATTAAATTTTAGCAAAATAGTTGCATTTTTAACTAATTATAGTTCAGTTTTCAAATATACAAGATAAATTCTCAACGAAAGATTTAACATTTTGTGTTTCAAGGAAACAAGATTTGAATTTGTAATGAAAAAGAAAGAAAGATGAATTTTTAAACTAAACAAAAAATAATACTTTTTTACCATAAAGGACAAATGTTCAATCTAAAAAGTCGAATTTTTAACAAAACATTAAATTTTCTACCACAAAAGAAAACTTAACAAAATAATTCAATTTTAAACCTGCAAGGAAGAATTTTCAACTAGAAAGTAATTTTTAATCAAGAGAGATGAATTTTCAACCAAATAGTTGAATTTTTAACATAAAAAGATAAGTTTTCAACCAAAAACGGAATTGTTACAATTTCTTTTTGAAAAAATATTTAAGAAAAAAAACGAATTTTCTACCAGAGTAATTAAACCAAAAAACACGAATTTTAAACAAAATATAGCTGAATCGACAACCTGAAGATTGATTTACAAAGAAGAAGATTAATTTTCTTCTCAAAAAGACGAATTTTTCAACAAAATAAATGAGTTTTTCACAAAACAGTAGAATTTTTTACTCGACATTATAAATTTCCAAACAAAATTTAATTTTCAAGTAGTTAATTTTTAAAATAAATTGTTTAATTTTTTACAAAACAATAGAATTTTTTGCCCGAAATTATGAATTTACAAACAAAATATAATTTTCAACCAAGTAGTTAACTCTTCAATTAAATAGTTTAATTTTTAACCTATTAGTTGGATTTTCTACGTACAAAGATGAATTTTTAACAAGAAACTAATTTTTAATCAAGAGAGATGAATTTTCCACCAAATAGTTGAATTTTCAAACAAAACAAAAAAATAAGTTTTTAACTTAAAATGAAATAGTTACATATTCACTTTAAAAACTTAAGTCTCAACAAAGAAACAAAACAATTTTTGTGCCCGTGTAATTTAACGAAAAAAGTAGAATTTTTAAGAAAATAGTTCCATCCACAGCCAAAAAGATGAATTAAAAAAAAAGAATTATTTTCTAAAAAAAAAAAAAAATCAAAAGAAAATACACGTATTTTCTACAAAACAATTGAATTTTCCACTCGAAAATAATATTCAAGAAAAAAATTAATTTTCAACTAAATAGTTAAAATTTTAACTAAAAAAGATAAGTTCTTAACCAAAAATAGAATAGTTACAATTTCTTTTTGAAAAATTAATTAAGAAAAAAACAAAGCTTCTACTAGTTAAATAAAACCAAAAATATGAATTTTTAAAGAAGATTAATTTTTTTCCCAAAAAGACAAATTTTTCAACAACAAAAAAATGTATTTTTCACAAAACAGTAGGATTTTTCACCCGACATTATGAATTTTCAAAAAAAATTTCATTTTTAATTAAGTAGTTAACTTTTCAAATAAGTAGTTTAATTTTTAACCGAATGATTGGATTTCCTCCCTACAAAGATGAATTTTTAACAAAAAAAAATAATTTTTAATCAAGAGAGATGAATCTTCCACCAAATAGTTGAATTTTCAAAAAAATAATGATAAGTTTTCAACTTAAAATGAAATAATTACATTTTCAAGCAAATGAATTTTCAAAAAAGAATAATTTTCTACACAAAAAAAATTAACAAAATACACCTATTTTCTAAAAAATAATTGAATTTTTCACTCGAAAATGAGAATATGTAACAAAAATGTTAATTTTCAATCAGATAGTTGAATTAAAAAAAAGATAAATTTTCAATTAAAAATATGAATGTGAAAAAAATATGTAACATCAAAATTAGAATATTTACGTTTTCAGTAAAAGAATCTTGTTAAATTTTCAACTATGAAGATGAATTTTCAACTAAAATAATGAATCTTCACCAAAAAAGTTGATTTTTTAAAAATTTGCAAATTTTTCAACCAGGTAGTTGAATTTGCAAACAAAAAAGATGAATTATCATCGAAAATTATAATTGATGATATTTCAACCAAGAAAGATTTTAATTTAAATCAAAGATAGTTGAATATAATAAAAAAATACGAATTTTAAACAAAATAGTTAAACTTTTTAACTGAAGAGATGAAATTTAAACGAGAAAGATAAATTTTTAAGTAAGAAGATTAAGTTTCTGTCAAAAAACACGAATTTTTAACAGAACCAGAAATATAATACTAGAATTTTCAACCAAAAAGAATTAATGAACTTTCAACTATGAAAATAGTTATATTTTCGTATTGGGTTCCATTACTTCAGTTCGCATTTACGCGAAAAAAGAGAAAAGGGCAAACTTTCTTCAAATTTATCATCAAGAAGTTGACAACAAAAAAACTTTTAAAATTACATAACGTTAAAATATAAATCGTGAAAATTGAATTTGCAATTCTATATTTTTAAAATTCAAGAATTTTTAATTTTAACTCTTCAAAATTGTAAAGCTTTTGATTGTAAATCTTCAAAATTAAACAGTTTTTAATTTTGATAATTTAAAATTAAAAATTTCTGTAATTTTGATGATTTACATTCGAAATTCCTTCAATTTAGAAGATTTAGAACTGAAACCCTGACTCTTGATCTTCAGAACCATCCAAATAAAATGTATTTATGAATTTTAAAAATTAAAAATATTTTAATTTTAAGTCTTAAAAATTGAAGAATTTTTCATTTTTTATCTTAAAAATTGAATAAATCCCAAGAAAAACTTTCAAAATTACCTATAACCATTAAAATATCAATCTTGAAAATTAAATAATTTGCAATTCTGTATTTTAAAAAATCAAGAATTTTCTATGTTGACTCTTTAAAGTTGTAGAACTTTGTGTTATAAATCTTAAAAATTAAAGAGTTTTTAATTTTAAGTCTTAAAAATTGAAGAATTTTCAATTTTAAATCTTAAAAGTTGAAAATACCAAAAAAACTTTCAAAATAACATACCATTAAAATATAAATCTTTAAAATTGAATAATTTGCAATTCTATATTTTCAAAATTTAAGATGTTTCAATTTTTACTCTTCAAAATTGTAAAGCTTCTGATTGTAAATCTTTAAAATTGAAAAGTTTTTAATGTTAATAATTTAAAATGTAAAATTTCTATAATTTCGATGATTTACATTCGAAATTCCTTCAATTTGAAAGATTTAGAATGGAAAACTTGATTTTTGATCTTCAAACCCCTCCAAATTTAAGAATTTTTTATTTATACAGCTCCAAAATTTAAGAGTTTTTAATGTTAACTCTTAAAAATGGTAGAACTTTGAATTGTATATAATTAAAATTGAAGAGTTTTTAATTTTTGTGATTTACATTTGAAATTTCTTCAATGTGGAAGATTTAGAATTGAAAACTTGACTTTTGATCTTAAAAATCATCCAGATTCAAGATTTTTTAATTTAAACAACTTTAAATTTGAAGAGTATACGTTTTTAAAAAATTTCAATTAAAAATCATGCAAGTTTTAAGTTTTACAATTTAAAATCCAAAAAAAGTCCACTGATACTTGTTTCTGTATCCAAAACTTTAGAAAGCGTATCACAACTCGTATTACAACTAACGTAAGTATTAAAGTAAGTATTAAAGTCTTAAAAATTGAAAAATTTTAACGTTTAAATATTAAAAATTGAACTAATCCATTAAAAAACTTTCAAAGTCACATACCATTAAAACATAAATCTTGGAAATGAAATAATTTGCAATTCTGTATTCTAAAAATTCAAGAATTTTCTATTTTTACTCTTCAAAATTGTAGAATTTTGAATGGTAAATCTTGAAAATTGAAGAGTTTTTAATTTTGGGAATTTAAAGTTAAACATTATGACAGTTTTAGCTTTTATATTTGAAAATTTCTGCAATATCCAAAATCATCGAAATTTAAGAATTTTTATTCATACATCTTTAAAGTAAAAGAGTTTTTAATTTGTAAATCTTAAAAATTGAAGTTTTAAATTGCAAATCGCATTTCTAATTGTTAATCTTAAAAATTAAACTATTAAAAAATATTCCAAATTACATGCCCTGAAAATATAAAAATTGAATAAATCGTACTTTCATATTGTAAAAATTCAAGAATTTTCAATTGTAACTGGTAAAAAATTCAGAACTTTCAATTGCAAATATTTCAAATTGAAGTTTTTTTTAAATTTTACAGTTAAATGTTTCTGTAATTTTTATGTTTAACATTCGAAATTCCTTCAATGTGGAAGATTTAGAATTGAAAACTTGACTTTTGATTTCCAAAATTATCAAAATTTAAGCATTTTTATTTATACATCTCTAAAATTCAAGAGTTTTGAAACTCTTTTAAACTTTAGAACTTTGAATTGTAAATCTTCAAACTTGAATTTTTAAAAATAAACATAAAAAACTACATTAATTTAAATTATACACATTAAAAATTGAAGGATCTTTAATTGCAAATCTTCAAGATAGACTTATTTCAAAAAGATTTTCATAATTTTATGATTTTCAACTATAAACGTTAAAAACTAAAGAACTTAGCGAATTTTCAGTTTTAAACATCTTCGAAATGGATCAGTGTCGAAATATAATAATAATATAATATAAAATCAGACATTATATTAATAATTTTTTTCTTTACTTATAATTCCTGTTGGGAAAAATCTTATATTTAAATGAAAGTTACAGATCTTAACCAATTTACCCATTTTTATAGGAAGAAATTGCACATGAGTTAGGAAACAGTAGTTTAGAAACTGATCCTCTGCAATGCAAGATATGGCTTGCACGTAAAAAACATGTATTTGTATTAAGTCAATCTGGAAAGCCAATATATTCGAGATACAGCTCTGAAGACAAACTCGTTACAGTCATGGGAGTTATGCAGGCTTTGGTGTCATTTGTTCAAGCAAGCAATGATATGATCAGATCAGTACACGCTGGAGACACATGTTTTGTTTTTGTATTAAAAGGTCCACTGATACTTGTTTCTGTATCCAAAACTTTAGAAAGCGTATCACAACTCGTATTACAACTAACGTAAGTATTAATATTTTGAAGATGTTATCACCATTTGAAGATGTTAACTTCCGAGCTCTTACGTTTTTCAATAATACAATTTTCGTTGCTAAAACCATTACTTCGCGCAAATAACTTTTGAAGAACAAGAAAAAATCTGCCTCAGCCCGGATTTGAACCGGGAACGTCACTATCCGTGAGTAATGGGACAAATGTGCCATTTTTGATCAACGTGGATTTAATGCAAGTAACATTTGGAAGATGTTATTACTATTTTATGATTTTAACGCCCGAGTTTTTGAATTGCATTTCAAAAATGGTACATTTGTCTCAGTGGAGAAATACGTATAGTGTGCTCCTGTAAAAGGTAGTTATGAAGAACAAGAAAAGTTCTGCTGATTATTCCAGGGCATACAATTTTGCGTGGTCCGAGAAACTTTCCCCACAAAAAACGTTGCGTTGAAATTTATTCAAAATTGTTGTATTTTAAATGCAAAATTGTTGCATAGTAGATTTCAACTCTACAGAAAACATCGGAATGAAACGCATTCAAAAGTAATGTAATTAGGGATATGAAACATTGAACGTTTCATGAAACAATGAGACGTTTCATTAGACCAAAGTTTTAGAAACGCAGGGCCTGAAATGTTTCAAATGAATTTTTAACGAGGTAATTGATTTTTCAATCAAAAAGATCAATTTGCAACAAAATACATGAATTTTCTACCAAGTAGTTGAATTTTCGACTAAAGAGGTGAATATTCAACTAAAATTATGAATCTTAAACAAACAAAAAAAATTTTAACCAAGTAGTTCAAATTTTAACCAAGTAGTTAAATTAAAAAAAAAAATTAATTCTCAATGAGAAATGTAATAGTTGATATTTGAACAAAAAAATATTTTTATTTTAAGTCAAGAACAGTTAAATTCATCCAAAAAAAAACGAATTTTCAACAAAATAGTTGAATCTTCAAACAAAAGTTTTAATTTTCAAACTTTTGAATGAAATTTCTACCAAAATAGAATAATTCTCAACCGAATATTTAAATTTTTAACAAGAGAAATGAATTTTTAACCAAGAAAGATTTTTCAGTCAAGAAAGAAACAAATTTTCAAGCAAATTTTTAAGTTTTCAAGAAAAAGTACGACACTTTAACAAAAAAGTTAATTTTCAAATAAGTAATTGAATTTTTTCCAAGACAGTTGCATTTTCAAAAAAATAGTGTGACTTTAACAAATTTGTTGAATTTCACACAAAAGAAATTAAATTTTCAATTAAATAATAAATGTTTTAAACAGATTTTGGAATTTTCAATTAAGAAAAAATTTCAGTCAAGAAAAAAAAATTCCAACAAGATTTTGGATTTTTCTACCAAAAAAGATGAATTCTCAACAAAATACATGAATTTTTAACCAAATAGTTGAATTTTTAAATAAAGAGGTGAATTTTCAACTAAAATGATGGATCTTTTAACAACAAAAAAATCATTTTTAACCAAGTAGTTCAACTTTTAACCAAGTAGTAGAATTTTCAACAAAAAAAAAATTAATTCTCAACAAAAAATGTAATGGTTGATATTTCAACCAAAAAATATTTTTATTTTAAATCAAGAACAGTTAAATTCATCCAAAAAAGACGAATTTTCAACAAAATAGTTAAATCCTTAAACAAAATTTAAAACTTTTAAATTAATTTTCTACCAAAATACAGGAATTCTTAACTAAGTATGTACTTCAATTTTTAACAAGAAAATTATCTTTTCAACAAAGAAAGATTTTTGAGTCAAGAAAGAAACAAATTTTCAATTTTCTAGTAGAAAGTTAATTTAAAGAAAAACATTAATTTTTCAAATAAATAGTTTAATTATTACCAAAATTGTTAAATTTGCAAACCGAGAAGGATGACTTAAACAAAATTGTTGAATTTCGAAAAAATCAAATTAAATTTTAAACTAAATAATACAATTTTTAGCTTTGTTCTTAAATTTTTAACCAGGAAAGATTTTTCAGTCAAAAAGCAAAAAAATTCTACCAGATTTTGGATTTTCAAGCAAAAAACGAATTTTAACAAAAAACTCAATAAAAAAATAATTGAATTTTCTTCCAAAACAGTTGAATTTTCATTTAAAGAAATATGCATTTTTGACAAATTGTTAAAGCTTCAACAAAATAATAAAATTTTCAACTAAAGGAATTAATTTTTAAATTAAATGATGACTCTTTGACCAAAACAATTCATTTTTAAAAAAGAAGTTCAATTTCAACTAAGTAGTTGAATTTTCAAAAAAAAAAAATTAATTCCCAACAAAAAATATAATAGTTGATATTTGTACAAAAAATATTTTTATTCAGAATCAGAAACACTTAAATTTATTCAAAAAGACGAATTTTCAAGAAAATACTCACACTTTCAACCATATTGACAAAAATTTGAATGCTTGTTTTAACTATTATTCTTTTGTTGAAAATTTGTCTTTTTGGTTTGAAAATTCATATCTTTAGGTAGAAAATTAATCTTCTTTGGTAAAAAATGCAACTGTTTGGTTTAGAATTCATCATTTTTAGTTAAAACTTTAATTACTTTGTTGAAAACTTAATTATTTTGTTAAAAATTCATCAATTTGGTAAAATCTGATACTTTTTGGATAAAAATTCAACTGTTTTGGAAGAAAATTTAACTATTTATTTGAAAATCAAGTTTTTTGTTTAAAATTCGTCTTTTTTGCTTCAAAAATTCAAAATCTGGTAAAAAATTTTTCTTTATTTCTTGACTGAAAAATCTTTGCTTGGTTAAAAATTCAAAAACTAAGCCTAAAATTTTTATTATTTGGTTGAAAATTTATTTTATTTGAAAGTCAACAATTTTGTTAAAGTCGTTTTTTTTTTGGTTAAAAATTCAACTGTTTTGTTGTTCTTTCTTGACTAAAGAATCTTTGGTGGGTGAAAATTCTATTCTTTCGATAAAAATCCAAAGATGTATTTGGTTAAAAATTCATCTATTTTTATAAAAATTTTATGTAAGAATACAACTGTTTAGTTGAAAATTAATCTGTCTTGGTTAAGAATTCAACTATTTTGATAAAAATTCGTTTTTTTTTTTTTTTTTGAATCCAGCTGTCTATTATTTAATATTAAAAAAAAAATGTTTGAAATATCCACTATTAAATTTTTCATAGATAATTCACTTTTTTTGTTTGTTTGAAAATTGAACTACTTGGTTAAAAGTTGAACTACTTTGTGAAAAATTCATTTTTGTTGAAGATTTATCTCTTTGGTTGAAAACTGAACTATTTTGTTAAAAACTCGTTTATTTTTGGTTGAAAATTAATTTTTGTTGAAAATTTAACTATTTGGTTGAAAATTAATATATTTTTTGCTTAAAATGCAATATTTTTACTTGAAGTGTTTGAAATTTAAAGCATTTCTAATCGAGTATAATGTAGAGCCCACATTAATTTTATTAAATAGAATTTATTTTCTTTTTTCGTGAAAAGTCTCCTAACTTTCCTTCTTTTTAAAGCATTTTGGCCTGTTATACCTGTTAATAATACAGTTGAAAAAATGTTTTTTTTCTGGGGTTCTTTTTATAAATGTGTGTGTGGTTGGGGGGGAGGGGGCATAAAAAAGATGTGTAGTCTGAAATTTCAAATATTTTAGCCCTTGAATAATTCTATATTTTTTCAGGTATGTGTATAATCAAATACTTTCGGTATTGACACAGACACAGTTAACGAGGGTGTATGATCAAAGAAGGAATTTCGATTTGAGAAGACTATTGACTGGTAGTGAACGACTAATAGATCACTTACTTAATTTTATGGACCGAGAGCCAGCATTTTTTCTAGGAGCAGTCAAGTGTTTGCCATTGTTACCTGCGATGAGAGATTCCATTACGCAAACTATCATTCAAATTTGTGGGAAAATCAAAGTGAGTCTTAAGAGAGAGAGAAAGAGGTATGCATGTCGTTTATAAAATAATTATGGATAATAATCTCATTTTTTTTAATTCTAGAATTTAGTGTTTGCAATTCTTTTAGCGAATAACCAACTGGTAACATTAGTTAGAATGAAAAAATGCTACATACATCCAGCGGATTTACACTTGATCCAAAATTTAGTCAGCAGCTCTGAATCATTTAAAACAGCAGAGAGTTGGACACCAATTTGTTTGCCAAAATTTGATGCAAATGGTTTCATGCACGGGCATGTGTCATACTTATCAGAAGACTGCCAGGCTTGTCTGTTGTTACTTACAGTAGATAGAGACGTATTCTTTACTCTGTCAGAAGCAAAAAAAGTACGTTAGGTTTTATAATATGTAAATTAATAATATTCTATATTATGATTACAGTATATGTTGATGTGTGTGTGTTTGTGTTTGTTGAAGTAATTTGTTTCGGTAAAATTGAACAACATGCTTTAGAGGGATTCGAGCGAAATCAAACGGAATTTTTGGATACTTGCCAATCTTTTCGATAAATTAAAAATAATTTGACTAAAAACTAAGCTCAGTCTAAAAATGCTTCAAAAGAAATTGTGGCTAAGAAGACATAATGTCAAAATGATGTGGTAATTATATTTTATATAGAAAAGAACGAAAAGAAATCTAACGAAACTTTTGTTACGTTCCTTTTTGTTTCTTTCGACATAAGGCTTTGAAGAAACGCAATTTTGACATTGTGCCTCCATAGCTGCATTATTTTTTAGTAATTTTTTATACTTAGCATAGTTTTCAGGTAAATTATATTCAATTTATAGAAATAATTGGCAAATATAAAAAAATGACCCTTAATTTCATTCCAATTCCTGATGCTTTACCAGGATTGCTACAGGTCAGGGAATTCTGGAAAGTCAAGGAATTAAAAACTGGTCAGGAAAAGTCAGGGAATATCTTAAAGAGTGGGGGAATTTTCGATAAAATGAAGTTGAAGTTCAGTAGTCATCCACAAATTACATATACATTCTGTTAATTAAATAAACTTGGAACCTTAATGAATCTATATTTAGAAAAGAAAATTTTTAAATAACAAGTAAGTCTTACAAAAGTATAATTTGATAATTTTTTGGTTGATAATTTATATTGTGGTTAAAATTTTTAGTATTTTATTGAAAAGTTTATTACTTTTTAAAAAATTTAACAATTTCATTAAAGAGCCATTCTTTTTGCTTGAAAATTCAACTCTTTTGTTGAAAAATCGTCTTTTTCAGTTGAAAATTCAACTGTTTTGGTAAAAAATTCAACCATTTGGATGAAAATGAACTTTTTAGTTGAAAATTCCTGTTCTCGGTTTGAAAATTAAACTGTTTTGTAGAAAATTCGTCTTTTTGTCATGAAAATTCAACATTTTGGGTGACATTTTTTTGTTGTTGAAAATTTAACTCTTGTTGAAAATTCGTATTTGGGTTCAAAAATGCATCTGTTATCGCAGAAATTTCATATTTTTTGACTAGCAATACAACTGATTGGTTGAAAAGCTTGGTTTAAAATTAAAATCTTTGTTGGCTGCAATATCAACTATTACATTTTTCGTTGAGAATTAATATTTTTTTAGTTGAAAATTAAACTAATTAGTCGAAAGTGGTACTACTTTGTTAAAAATTCATTTTTTTGGTTGATGATTCATCATTTTAGTTCAAAATTTTTTTTCAATTTAACTGTATTTTGTTAAAAGTTCTTTGTTTAGTTGAAAATAATGTTTTAAACAGAAAATAGAACTATTCCATGATGTATTGAAAATTCACCTATTTGGTTGAAAATGTATGTATTTTGTTGAACTCATTTATTTTGTTGAAAGTTCGTTGCTTATAGTTTAAAAAGTTTTTTAACTGTGAATGTAACTATTCAGTTTTTGCGTAGAAATTTATCTTTTTTAATTAAAAAATAATTTATTTTGTTTAATACTAGTCCTTTTGAATAAAAAAATCATTTATTTGGTTCGAAAATTCAACTAACCGGTTAAAACAAATTTTTTTTGATTGAAACTTTATATTTTTTGTTGGAAATTCGTTTTCTTTGTTTAAGATTAAATTTCTAACTGAAAATGCAACTTCTAATTTTGATAGAAAATTTGTCTTTTTTAGTTGAAAACTTATTTATTATGTTTTCAATTATTTTGGGAGAAAATTAATATTTTTGGGTTAAAAATTAATCTTTTTGTCTGAAAATTCAACTGTTTGGTTAAAAAAAATATATTTTTTTAAAATTATTCTTTCAACTAAAAAATATCATTTTTCCATTTCTGGTTTAAAATGTATCTTTTTGAGTTTGAAACTCAACTGTTTTGTTGAAAAATCTTTTTTTATAAAAAATTAATCTCTTTGTTTGAAAATTCATTTTTTGGTGGAATATTTAACTAGTTTTTGAAAATTCGTTCTTTTTAGGTTAAAAATTGATCTGTTTTAGCTAAGAATTAAACTATTTGGGATTAAATATATATATATTTTTTTTGAAATGTAACTATTTTGTTGAAAATTCTTTTTTTTTAGTTGAACATTAAATTATTTTTGTAGAAAATTCATCTTTTTGGTTGAAAATATATATATATATATATATATATATATTTGTTAAGAAATCCTTTTTTTCCAAGCTTCATCTTTTTTGTTGAAAATA
>JAUELO010000351.1:1262519-1275459 GCA_032357855.1 Amphibolips quercusostensackenii
ATTTTTACAGTTAGGAATTTGAAACGGTTTAAATTGAATTTAATATAGTACCCACATTAATTTTATCTACATATTTTTTGAATTTGTAATATAAGAAGACAAAATATAAATTTGTTTGAATTATTATTCAAATTCAGGAACTTTTAGAAACTAATTAAGCAAATGATTAGTTATGTTTTTAGTATTATTAAATATTTACTTAATCGATGGGACTAATATATTTAAGACTTTCTTGTAATATAATAATTTGTCAAAGCTTTCTAAATTAAATTGAATTAAAATTGTTTTAAAAAATAAAAAATATTTGAATTGTTCCATACTGTGAAAAATTATACCTGGAAAAAACTTGAGATCCCTAGGAAAAACCTGGAGTTGTCAGGGAATTTGTTTCCAGGATTTGAGTAGACACCCTGAAAACAAATAAATGGAAATCCAACACCTATGTTTCAGGATCAATCGGATTCTTTGCGTGTTTCTGGTTCGTGAGGAAAATCTACAGTGTGGTGAAGGTCGACTAAGAGAAGATTATCAAAGGAAAGTGAAAGTAACAGAACTAAATGTGCACTCATTTGAGAAATATTTGGATTTCGAATTGGCTGGTGTTCCGAACATGAGAACTTTTCGAGTTCTTCAAAAGACTTATTCGGATCAAAGAAAGGGTTCAATTACAAAAGAATTTTCACGTTTACAATTTATTAACTAGGATTATATAAAGTTATACCATACATAATTTGCGTGGCGCGTAACTTCGAAGTATTATTACAATTTTTTCTTATCAATATTTCATTTATTTGTTATTTAAAGGCATATTACTGTTCTGACTTTTACGGACTATCTTTGTGCAGTTTTTTCCTCTTTTTCTCTTTTGATTGTATGTTTAACACGACTGCTTTTGTCTTTCTTTCAAGTGCCTGTAATTTCCAAGTTTTAGAGAATACTTATTACTTATCATTTCAATGTTAATGACGATAGATACCCGAGTTGATAGATTTGACTGCAAAATCTTGATTTTGGATGTGTGGATTGTTTTGTCGAGTGCTGCGTGATTGTATCGATGTAAATAAAGGATGAAATACGAAACAGATGGTATTTTGGTGTAGGAAATTTTCGTGTATCATAGCACTCGAGTTTAAAGTCTTTTTTTTTTTGTATTTGCGACGTTTTCTTGATCCGAAAACGACTTGAGCTCAGTCACATTGGGGTGCGCTTAGACCCTAGACATGTACATGGTAGAGTTTAAATAATTAAAATTTATACGGGAATGAAAAATATTTGTTAGCCAGCAGCAATAATTAAAATAATATCCAATGGCCTCGGAGGTTTTTTTGAGAGCAAAATTGCAGCTTGCGAAATGTCATGGGAACCAAGTGTCGAAAATATACTGAATTGTACCAGTGACTTATTACTCTGAATGTGTGTGTTTTTCCAGCAATAAGCGTACAAAGAGAGAGATAGATGGTCGACATAAGTTATAAGAAAAAAAATTGACCTGTACACACACAATGTAATTTTTCGATTTTGTAAAATAAAGCGAATGCGATATTAGCAGTAAAGAGTTAGTACTCATAAAATCGAGAAAGTAATCTTCTGAGTGTTAAATGATTATGGAAAATAGATTTTCTGTACTTTTTTCCAATATTAACTACTAGGATTGGCCGACAAATAAAAATTTTTGAAACTATAAACAGCCTAGTGCGGAAAAAGTTGCGATTGGGGAAGACAAATGAAGGCCAAATTTATTTAAATCTGTTCATACTTGACCTTTGCGCATTGGGGTTAAAATTTCAATTTTTGATTAGTTTTTTGCTGTTCAAAAATGTATAATTGACAGTTGAAGAAATTGCAATTGCAAGTGTATAAAATTGAATAAGTTTCTATTTTAAATTTTCTTAATTAAACTATTGCAAAATTGCAGTATTTTCTATTATACACATTCAATATTGAAGTCTTCAATTTCACATATTAAAGGATAAAGAATTTTTAATAGAAAAGCGTTAAAATTAGAAAATTTTCAATTGTAAATCTTTAAAATTTCAAGAATTTTCAATTGTGTCTTCAAAATTGTAGAACTTTGAATTATAAATCTTTAAAATTCACCAGTTTAAAGCTTTAAAAATTTATAATAAGAATTATGTAAGTCTGAGTTTTACAATGAAAAATTCTTCAGTTTTATTGCTTTACATTCGAAATTTCTTTAACTTGGAAGATTTGGAATTTATAACTTGACTTTTGATTTCCAAAATGATCCAAATTTAAGAATTTCGCTTTACACGTCTTTAAAATTGAAAAGTATTCAAGCGTATTTCTTCAAAATTATAGAAATTTTAATTAGAATGAAATCTTGTACAAGTTTTAAGCTTTATAATTTTAAGTTCTGTAATTTGTATAATTTACATTCGTTTAAGAATTTGTATTCATATATCTTCAAAATTCAAGAGTTTTAAATTGTAAATGTTTAAAATTGAAGAATTTAAAATTGAGAATCGTTAAGATTGAAGAATTTTCAATTTTAAATCTTCAAAATTGAACTATTCCAACAAAAATTTTCAAATAAAATTGAAATTTCAAAAATTTACAATTCAAAATTCTGTGATTTTTCATGATTTACTTTTGAAATTTTTTCAATTTGGAAAATTTAGAATTCAGAACTCTTATTTTTGCTCTTAAAAATCATCACAATTTTAGAATTTCAGAAGGGATTTGATTTTGAAAATTTACATTTGAAAGTTCTGTAATTTTACATAAGATTTTACATTATAAATTTCTTCAATTTATAAGATTTTGGACTTAAATTGAAAATTCTGCAATTTTATGATTTACATAAGAAATTTCTTTAATTTGTAAAATTTAGAATTAAAAACTTGACAATTTGAACCATTTACAATTCGAAAAATAAAAAGTTTCAAGTTTTACTTCAAAATTGCAGAATTTGAAATGTAAATCTTTTAAAATTGAAGAGCTTAATTTTGAAGATTGGCCATTTTAAATTCTGCAATTTTGATGATTTATATTCGAAATTTATTCAATTTGGAAGATTTATAATTGCAACCTTGACTTTTGATTTTCAAAATCATACAAATTTAAGAATTTTTATTGATACATAGTTAAAATTGAAAAGTATTCAATAGTAACTCTTAAAACTTTACCAATTTTAATTGTAAATCTTTAGAATTGAAGATTTTTAGAATTAAAAATTATGCAAGTTTTGCAATTAAGAATTCTGTAATTTTTATGGTTTTCGTTCAAAATTTCTTTAAATTATAAGATTTAGAATTTAAAACTCTTCACTTTTAATCTTCAAAATCATCACAATTTAAGAATTGCATTTATACATCTTTAAAATTTAAGACTTTTATATTGTAAATCTTTAAAATTGAAGAATTTTAAATAGCATATCGTTAAGATTGAAACATTTTCAATTGTATCTCTTCAAAATTTGAATTATTCCAGCAAAAGGTTCCAAACTACATACCTTTAAAACATAAATCTTGAAAAGTGAATAATTTGCAATTCTATATTTCCAAAATTCAAGAATTTTCAATTAGAACTTTTCAAAATTACAGAAAATTGAATTTTACCTCTTTCTAAATTGAAGACTTTCACTTTGAAAATTTGCAACTTAAAATTATGCAAGTTTAAGTTTTACAATGAAAAATTCTGTAATTTCGATGAGTGCATCTTTAAAATTTAGTAGTTTATAATTGTAACTTGACTTTCTATTATCAAAATCATTCAAATTAAAAAATATTTATAAATCTCTAAATTTAGCGTTTTTAATGTTTTAGATTTACATTTAAAAATTATGCAGCTTTTAAGTTTTACAGTTAAAAAGCTGTAATATTGATGACTTAAATGCGAAGTTTCTTTAATTTGGGAGATTTTTAATTGAAAACTTGACTTTCGATTTCCAAAATCATCCAAATTTAAGAGTATTTATAAATCTTTAAAATTCAAGAGTTTTCAATTGTAACTCTTCAAAATTGTAGAACCTCAATTGAAATCAATTTGTAAAATTGATGAACTTTTAATTTTGCCAATTTAAAATCATGCCAGTTTTGAAGATTTAAATTCGAAAACTTGTATTTTGATCTTGAAAATCATCGAAATTTAAGAATTTTTATTAATGATTTTTTTTTAATTAAAGATTTTTCAGTTGTAAATCTTCAAAATTGAACTATTTATACAACAATTTTAAACTACATGGTTTTAAATGCATTTTAATTTAGGTTTACTAATTATGTTCTATAGTACTTTAAATTGAAGCATATATTTTTATTTGATTATTTTGCAATCAAAATAAGAAACGTATAATAAGCGCGCTATTTTTGCTAGTTAAAAAAATTAGAATTAACCATACCTAAAATATTGTTTTTGCGCATTTTCAAAAATACCAACTTTAACGAAATTTTTTTTTTAAATACCTAATTTCGTATTATTTTTCAATATCAAAAACATTTCGTTAATAGATCAATCCACGCTTATTGAAGACGCGAACATTTACATCAAATATAGTACTGATATATTCTCAATATAAAAAAAATCCTCTTATAAAGAAGGTAAATAAATTTGTTAAAAAATTTTAAAACGATATTCGTCATGGTAGGTCATGAAAGGTTCAACTGGCCAATCGATGCGTCTCAAAGACGCGAACAAGAATATATAATCTACATTACTTTTGTATTCCCAGCATTAAAAAAGTTTTCCTTTGATGAAGAAGATGATATATTATTTAAGATTTATAAATCGGTATTGCTAGATCATGAGAGGTCATGGAAAGTACATCAGATCATTCGACGTGTCTTGAAGACGCGAACAAACATGTAAGATACAATACTACAGTATTCCTGATATGATATAAGGTTTTTCTCATATAAACAGAATACACCAATTTTTTTGAAACTTTTTAAATCGATACTGGTGGGTCATAGGTTTGACAGTAGGTCGATCAATGCATCTCGAAGACACAAACAAATACGCTATATATAATATTGTTGTATTTTGAATATTAAAAAAGTTTTTCTCATATTAACAGAATAAATAATTTTTTTCAACATAAATTGGTGCTGATCGGTCATAAATGATTCAACAATAGGTCGATCAATACATCTCGAAGACGCGAACAAATACGCCCGCATATATAGTATTGATGTATTTTTAATATAAAAAAATTGTTCTAATATACACAGAGTAAACCATTTTTTTTGAAACTTTATAAATCGGTTTTCTCATATAAACAATGTAATTTTTTTTTAAATCTCTAAACTAAAAAAAAACTTTCAAGTGGCCGATCTAGCTCAAAATTCTACCTGGATATCAATCGGAGATACAATTCGTCCAAATTTCATGATCAAATCTCTTTTACTTTTCGAGATATGGTCGAATTGTATCAAAATATTTCAAAATAGTAGATTTGAAAATTTAGGTAATTAATTTAGAAAGCTTTTACAAATTATATTAAAAGATATTCTTAAATATACTATCACTATCAAATAATTAAGTAAATAAATAATACTGAAAACATAATTAATCTTTTCTTAAATTTGATCCTAAAGTACATGACATTGAATAATAATTAAAAGACATTTTTATTATATCTTCATATACTTAAAATTAAATATACTTAATATTTTGAATAAAAGGTATTTTCCAGATGACTGGACACCGTTTAAAGACAGCGGAAATAAAGAGATTTTTCACTAAAAAAAGGAAATTTATTCTTTTAAGTAAAATTAATGTGTAAAATAATTTCACCCATAAGATTACTTTATTCAGTTCCATTTAAATCTCTTCGAATTCTAAACATTTCTAGTAAAAATATTGCTTTCAACAAAAAAGATTAATTTTGTACCAAAAATTGATTAATTTTCAACAAACAAACAAAACGAATTTTCAATAAATTGGTTAAAGTTGTTAACCAAAGATTTTCAATGATCTTAAAAAAATTTAATTTTTAACAAAGTAGTTGAACTTTCAAGAAACTAGTTTAATTTTCAACAAAAAAAAAAGGTTTATGGTATCTACCCTACCTAGAAAATATTTAACTATTTTGTTGAAAAATTATTTGTTTTTGGTTTAAAATTCATTTTTTTTACTAAAAATTTCACTATTTATACTTTTTTGGTTGAATTCAACGGTTTTTGATTAAAATTTTACAGCTTTTTTGTTTGAAATATCAACCACTACAGTTTCTATTCAGAATTTCCCCCTTTTTTTTTTAATTAAAATTAATTACTTGGTTATAAGTTTAACTTTTTTGTTGAAAATTCATTATTTTAATTGAAAAATCGTTTTTTCTTAGGCTGAAAATCAATTTTTTTTTTTCTGAAAACTTAAGTATTCCTGTTGAAACTTTAACTATTTTGTTGAAATTAAAAAAAAAAAATTTTATTGAATCTTAATTTTTTATAAACTAAAAATGTAATTATTCTAGTTAAATATTCCATCATTTTATTTAAAAATCCATCTCTTTGGTTGAAAATTTTTTTTAGTTTAGTTAAAAAATAATTTTTTCAACTAAAAACTCAACTATTCCATTTTTATTTGAAAACGGATCTTTTTTTTAGTTCAAAATTCAACTAATTGGTTAAAATTTGTTTTTTTGGTAAAGCTTGACGTATTTAAAAAAATAGTATTTTTGGTAGAAAATTAATCTTTGTGTTTGAAAATTCATGCATTCCAGTTCAAGATTCATTATTTTTGTTGAAAATTCATTACTATTTGAAAATGTAAGAATTTGTTTGAAAATTAGTTTTTTTTTTTGGTTAAAAATTATATTTTTTAAAAGCTAAAAATGTAACTATTCCAATGGAATATTTGGTAATTTTAGTTGAAAATCCATCTCTTTGGTTGCACATTATTTTTTTTTAATTTAGTTGAAAATTTATCAGTTTGGTTGAAAAATAATTTTTTAAATTAAAAATTTAACTATTCTATTTCTGGTTGAAAATTGATCTTTTTTAGTTCGAAATTCAACTTATGTATTTGTTGAGAATTCGACGTTTTTAGTTAAAAATTCTTGTATTTTATTGAAAAATTGTCTTTTTCGGTAGAAAATTATACTTCATTTTTGAAAATTAATCTTTTTAGTTGAAAATTGATCCTATTGATTTAAAATAAAACTACTTGGTTGAAAGTTGAACTATTTTGTTAAAAATTCATCTTTTTGATTTAAAATTTATCTATTCCAGTGGAAGATTCATCAGTTTAGTTAAAAATGTATCACTATGATTAAAAAAATTTGTTTTTTTTTCAGAGGAAAATTAATTTTTTTAACTGAAAATTTAGCTATTCCACTTTTGGTTTAAAACGTATCTTTTTTAGTTCAAAATTCAACTATTTGTTTGCAAATTTATCTATTCCACTTTATGATTTATCACTTTGGTTGAATTTTTTTGGTGGTAAATTCAATTTCTAGTTAAAGATTTCTAATTTTAGCGCAAAAATCATCTTTTTGGTTTAAAATTCAACTATTCCAGTTGAAGATTAATAATTTTCATTGAAAATGTAACGATTTTTTTGAAAATGTTTTTTGTTTTTAAAACTTAAAATATAGCTAAATGTAAAATTGATCTTTTTAAATTGAAAATTCATGTAATTTGTTGAAGAATCGTCTTTTTTGGTTGATAATTAAACTATTTACTTCATTTCTGTAAATCGAGGAATATCGTTAAAAAAATGATTAAGATCAACACTATCGCCAAAACAAAACAGGCATGGATCTGAACTAAAAATTATGTTGGAAACTGTCATTCTTGGTAGAAAATTAACCTTTTTGGTAGAAAATTCAAATATTTGGTTAAAAATGATCTATCTTGTTGAAAATGCAATACTTTTACTTGAAAATATATACATTTGAAGCGGTTTAAATTGAATTTAATATAGCAACCACATTAATTTTACCTAAATATGCACTACATTTTAAGTAGAAAATCAAAGAAAATTTTTTTAATTGTTCCAATTCATGGACTTTAGATAAATTCAAGAAATGATTAATTATATTTTTAGTAATATTTAGTTAAAACGATAGTGCTAATATATTTAAGAATACCTTGTAATATAATTTGTCAAAGATTTGTAAATTAAACATATTAATTGAATCCCTATAGAAACTGAAAAAAAATTACATGTAATAAACTCGCGTTTTAAAAATGGGAAATATTTGAATGATTTCATACTATGAAAAATTATATTTAGAAAAACTTGATATACCTGAAATTGTCAGGGGATTTTTTTTTTCCTAGGATTTAAGTAGTCGTCCTGCATTTAAATCTAGTAATATAAAGCTACTTTTACAAATGAAAAACCTTGTTATTTAAGGTTATAATAAAATTTAATAAATTTAAGCACGCTCTCAAAAAAAAAATCCCAGACATTTCCAAGTTTTTCCAAGTATATAAAAATTTCCTGACAATTGCATGTTTTCCAGGTTTTCGAGGTGAGTAGACACCCTGTATTTTGGTCAATTAAAAAACGATATCTTTCAAAAATCCAGCTAAGATGTCATTTAACTAGAAACTGGAAGATTCTGTGGCTTAGGACTTGTTTATTGATTGCAAATTTTACATTTTTCTTTCCCCATAAGTAGGTATGGATATTTACACTTGCCTTTCATGTGCAGGAGAATGTAAATCTGCCCGATGATTACTAATATTATCGAAAGTCGTTACATTAAATTGATCAGCTTTTACTGTCTACTAATTTCTATAACTCTTTAGCTCACTGCAACGACACTCCACATAACTCATTTTTGGTTCTCGCCATAAACTGAATTTATAAAAAGACACCTTTATAACGTCTTGACGATACACAGTACAATCGTTGAGCGCTCTTTTAATAACTTGGAAATCGGTACATGTAATATACGGTACATTTCCAACTTGCGCGCACTGTTCGGAAAGAACGATATTTAAAGATCATTGTAAGGCGTTATCCTCAATCACGATCCTCTGTAGATGATGCCGACTCGTTACCAAAACAAATGTCAGAATTGCATTCGTCTGGTGCCGAATAGTCATTTTCGCTGACCTGTAAGAAGTATAGTTTAATGCTGAAAAGTAGAGGGCATAAACCAAACTAGTATTCTCGACATGCTGAGGGCTTACTTTTCAAATTCAAGAAAAAAACGTAAAACAAAAGAAAATAAAACGTAGCCAATAAGAGGGTAAAACGACAAAAAACATTCTGCTTGGAAATTTCAAGTAACCCGTCAAGAGTGCAGAAAACGCAATAAATTAATTTCGCAACTCGTTTCAAAATGAGAACTTGTAATGAAAAAAATAGGGCAAGAACTGATTGACCCGCGTTAGAATTCTTGGTGAATTTTAGTGACAACGTCACAATTAACGTTGCAAAAAATTCTGTCGTACTCATAAAATCAATCTGCAGAATGAAAAGCTACGTTTCACGCGGATTTCAGGTTTATTGAAAAATAAAAAATAAAATATTTATTTTCTCGGACTGCGTCGGCGTCGACTCTCTCTATTCCTTTCGGCTCGCCTCATCTCTTCCAGTCGGCGCGCATGTTCTGCCATGTGCTGTCTTCGCATCTCTTCCTTCACCACGATCTGAAATTGAAGAAGATGAAAAAAATCAAATCAAATGTAGCTGATAATATTGAGAATAGATAAATCAGACTTGAACAGCCCAAAATTATCCCAAAAAAGGGGAAACAAGGTGATTCTGTTTATGAAAATAGGTGAATAATAGAGGACTCAAATATTTCAAATAAAATTAATGTAGGTACCATATTGATTTTAATATCATACGCTCTAAATTAAAAAAAAAATAGTAGAATTTTCAACCAAAAACGATTTTCTACTAAGAGAGACGAATTTTCAACCAAGATGAATTAAAAACAAAAATTAATTTTAAACCAATGAATTTTCAACCAAAATGATCGAATTTTTTAACCACAAAGAGTCAATTTCAACCAGTAAAGTTCATTTTCTATCATGAAAGATGGCTTCCTAACAAAAAAATATAATAGTTGATATTTCCACCCAAAAATATTTTTTAAATAAAAGAACAGTTGATTTTAACCAAAATGACAAATTTTCAATAAAATACATAAATTTTCAACCAAATAGTTGGGGTGTCAGTACAAAAAATTAATGTTCAACCAAAAAAAAAAAAAACAATTTTGAACAAAATATTAAAATTTTTGACTAAAGAGATGAATCTTCAACAAACAAACAAATTTTTAACAAAGAAGTTCAAGTTTCAATCAAGTAGTTTAATTTTCAATAAAAAAAATTAATTTTTAACGAAATATATGATACTTGATACTTCAACCAAAAATGATTTTAAATTTAAATAAAAAACAGTTAAATTTAACCAAGAACTGCGAATTTTCAACAAAATAGTTTAATTCCAACAAAAACAAATTAATGCGTAATCAAACAGTACACTTTTCAATCAAGTACTTGAATTTTCAGTTTAAAAAATTAATTTTCAACAAAAAAAAAAGTTTTCAACTAAATAGTTAAATTTTCAACTAAATAGTTAAATTTTCAACCAAATAAGATGAATTCTGAATAAAAAATATAATACTAGATTTTTCAACCAAATAAAAAACTAAGAGTACAATAAAACTATTTGGAAAATTTTCTATCAAAAAGACAAATTTTTAATAAAATAGTTGAATTTTTTACTAAAAGTTATGATAACATATATATATATATATATATATATATATATGTATATGTATGTATGTATGTATGTCATAACTTCTTAATAAAATAGCTGAATTTTTAATCCAAAAATACGAATTTTTCAGAAGACAGTTGAATTTCCAAAAAAGTTAATTTTTAACCAAGAAAGATGAATTTTCAACATAAAATTACTTTTCTACTAAAAAATATGATTTTTCAACGTACAAATTTTCTACGCAAAAATGATGACTCTTGAAGGATATAGTTGAATTTTTAATAGAATAATTAAATTTTCAACCAAATAGTGGAACTTTTAATCTACAAAGATGCATTTTCAACCGAACAGGGAACAGTTAAATTTTCAGTTTATTTTCAACATGAAAATATACTGAATTTTCAACAAAATAGTTGAACTTTCAACTAAAAATGAATTTAAATTTTCCCCAAAAGAGTTAAATTTTCATTCTTGAAAGTCATCTTTAGAAAACCATTAATTTTAAAACCCGAAAAGATGAATATTCATGAAGAAGATTAATTTTCTACTAAAAATGATGAATTTTCTACCAAGTAGTTGAATTTTCAAGAAAAAAATTAATTTTCAACCAAATAGTTGAAATTTCAATCAAGAAAGATGATTTCTCTATCAAAAAAGATGAATTTTCAACAATCTACATGAATTTTCAACCAAATAATTGAATTTTTAACCAAATAGTTGAAGTTTCAATATTTCAAGAAAAAAAAATTCAATCGAAAACAGTTGCCTTTTCAACCAAATAGTTGAGTTTTTAATCCAAAAAAAAATGAATGTCTTAGAAGACAGCTGACTTTTAAATCTTAAAAGGTAAATTTCCAATGAAAAAGTTAATTTTTAACCAAGAAAGATGAATTTTTAACCAAATAGTTGAGTTTTCAGAAAAAAAAAATTATTTTCAACCAAACAGTTGCATTTACAACCAAACAGGTTGAATTTTTGACGAAAAAAGATGAATTTTACACCAAATCGGTTAACTTTTAAGTGAGTGCAGCAGAATTTTCAAGAAAAAAATCATGTTTAATTTTTAGTCAAGAAAGATGAGCTTTCTACACAAAAGATGAATTTGAAACCCAAAAGGACGAATTTTCTATGCAAAAAAGACGAATGCTTAACAAAAAAGTGGGATTTCCGACCAAAAAAGATAACTTTTAAACAAAACAAATGAATTTTCAACAAAACAATTAAATGTTCAACTAAATAGTAGAACTTTTAACCAAATAGTTAAATTTTTTTTAGAATACGGTTGAATTTTCAATCAGAAAAGTTAATGTTTAGACAAGAAAGATGACTTTCCTACCGAAAAAAGGTAAATTTTTCAAAAATAGGAGGTAAAAGGATATATTTTAAAAAGGTGAATAGTGTAAAGTCTGATAAATAGAAAATCTAAATCTGAAATTCGTATAATTTACCTGCTCGTTTGTGAGAGGTAACCAGTATATGCAGGGTGTGGCTTTAGTTTTTCTAAAGAGATCGTCCAGCAATTTCGCAGGAGGAGGATCGTCTTCCTTCTTCTTAAATTTGCGAGCTGGTGCCGGCAAATGAACTTCTTTTTGTGGAGTGTGGCTCCTGTGTCTCTTCTTCTTTTCAAATTCCTTTTTCTCTCGCTCCTCCTTCACCACGTGCAGTTGGCCATCCTCCTTTCCCAAGTCCCATTCCCGTACGACCATTACCTGCGAAAAAGTAATTTCATCATTACTTTCAAGTTAAAAAAAGAATAATTTACTTCTTAATTCTTACAGGCCTCGGACTCATGTAAGATATTCAAAATAGTGTCAATAGTATCATAAATCTGGAGAAGCATTAGCAAAATAGTTGAATTTTCAAAAAATAATATCAATTTTCTACTGAAAGACAAATTTTCAACTAAAATGATGAATCTTTTACTGAAACGGTGAAATTTGCAGTTAAAAAAGAAATGTTCAACTAGAAAAAAATTATTTTTCAACAAAATAATTAAATTTTCAACCAGAGATGAATTTTCAACTAAACTGAAAAATCTTCATCCAAAAAAATTACGTTTTAACTAAAGTGTTGAATTTTTTACGAAGCAGAATCATTTTTAATCAAAAGAGATGAATTCTCAACAAAAAACATACTAGTTGATATTTCAACTAAAACAGAATATAATTTTGAATAAAAAGTAATTTAAGTCAACGAAAAAATACAAAGTTTCAACAAAATAGTTGAATCCTCAATAAAAAATACTTTTAACAAATAATAGTGCTTTTAACAACAATTTTTATTAAAACTGTTTACT
>JAUELO010000351.1:1355528-1366079 GCA_032357855.1 Amphibolips quercusostensackenii
TGATACTTAAACAAAAAAATATTTTAATTTTAAATTACAACCAGTTGAATACAACCAAAAAAGACGAATTTTCAACCAAATATTTGAATCTCTCACTAAAGCAAATTAATATTCAATCATGCAGTTACATTTCTAACCAAAAAAATTAATTTAATGCAAAAAATACTAATTTTTAACAAAATACATATATTTTTCTATTAAATAGTTAAATTGTAAACCAGGAGGATTAATTTTCTACTAAAAACACGAATTTTCAACAAAATACATGAATTCTCACCTAAATAGTTGAATTTTCTACTAAAAAAGATAACTTTTCAACAAAAAATGAAATAGTTAAATTTATAGTTAAAACAATTAATTTTAAAACAAAAAAGGAAGAATTTTGAATAAAATAATAAAGTTTTGAAACAAAGAGAAAAAATAGTTGCGTGTTCAACCTGGAAATACTAATTTAAAAAATGTAATAGTTGGTATTAAAACCTCAAAAAAAAATTATTTTAAATAAAAAAGCAGTTGAACATAACCCTAAATAAAACGAATTTTTAGCAAAATACTTGAATCTTCAACTAAAACTGTTATTTTTTAACCGTACATTGCATTTTTAACAAAAAAATTGATTTTTTTACCAAAAACTACGAATTGTGAATTAAATACATATATTTTTTACCAATTAGTACAATTTTCAAGTAACAAGATTAATCTTCTGCCAGAAAAGATGAATTTTCAACAAGCTACCTCAATTTTGAAGATAGTTGAATTTTATACCAGAAAGACGAATTTTTAACAAAACGCGTAAAATTTTAACCAAATAGTTGAATATTCTACCGGAAAATAGCAATTTTCCAAAAAATTACTTAAATTTTCAACTAAATATTTTAAACAATGGATGTGATATTAGTACAACTTTTATTTGATTAATTTTTAGTCTATATTTATTTTCTTAAACTTTTGAACTAAATAGTTGGGTTTTCAAGTTCAAATATAAATTTGTAACCAAAAATTATGTGTAATTTTTATCAAGAAGAATTAATTGTCAATAAAAAAAATGTACACAGAACAGTTTCATTTTGTACCAAATAGTTGAATTTTATACCAAAATGTGAAATTTTAAAGTCAAAAAGACGATTTTTCTGTAAAACAGTTGAACTTGCAACCCGAGAATATGAATTCCCATCAAAAAAGTTATTTTTCAACCAATAATTTAAATTTTCTTCGAAATGATTTCAATTTTAAGTTAAAAAAAAATTATAACCAAGAAAAAACTTCTAACTAAAATTATAAATGTTTAACCAAAAAAAAAAATGATTTTTTAAGGAAGTAGTTCAACCAACCAACCAAACAGTTGGATTTAACCAGCAAGGACAAATTTTCAATAAAATACTTGAATCCTTATCTAAAACAGATTAATCTTTAACTAAACAAATGCATTTTTAACCAAAAAATTTATTTTCTTCCAGAAAAGACGAATTTCCAACAAAATATATCAATTTCCAACCAAATTACTTAATTTTCGAGACAAAAATACGAAATTTTTACAAAACACTTTATTTCAACCGAAACAGATCAATTTTTAACCACACGGTTGCATTTTCAACCAGCAAAATATGAAATTTATACAGAAGGAGGTACATTATGAAACCAAAGAGATGAATCTTTAATAAAATAGTTGAATTTTCAATAAAGAAAATTTTTAGTCAAGAAAGGAACAAAATCTCAATCTAACTATTGAATTATTAACCCAAAAAGAGGACTTTCATAAAAACAGTTGAATTTTCAACCAAGAAGTATGACTTTATAAGAAAATTGTTAGATTTACAACAAAATAATTCAAGTTTGCACTAAATAATACCACTTTTTTAATAAAAAACGATGAATTCTTGATGAAAAATTTAATAGTAGACTCTTCAATTGAGAAGATTTAACATTCAACCAAAAATAGTTGGATTTTCTTATTGGCTTGTATTACTTCAGTTCGCATTTAATGGGACAAATGAGAAAAATGGGAAAGACTGTGAAAACCGCGATAAATAAATAGGAATTTGATTATTTATATACTAAAGAAATTTTTTTTATATAAACGTTGAAGTTCATTTTTGATACTTGAAAAATTGTATGACACTATTTAAAAAAAATTTTGACACTACACTATTTTTTATCTCTAAATTTAGTCCGAGGCCTGCTTTTATGTAACGCAGACATGATTTATGCGTTTTATCCGCGTCTTTTTAGTTCTGAAAGTAGCCGTTTGGACAACTGGAGGAGCGAAATCGCATGCGCGTGGCACAATAATGAGTCCATTATACTCCTAGAGGTGTTATGGGCTCAGAATCGTACTCCGCGCATGCACACTTGCTGCCGCGCGTATACGATTACAGCTGCGTCAATCTAACCTCAAATGTAAGACGTCATAAAACTTGTAAATCATACCTTAGTTACATAAAGCGCTAAGCGCTGGACCGGTTAAACATTTAATCCATTTGAATAATTTCAAGCCCAAAAACGAATTTTTAACAAAATAGTTAAATACAGTATTATAAAGCTACTTTTATAAATAAAGAATCATTGTTATTCAATTTTATATTGCATTTTTTAAAAAATGAAGCAAGCTCACGAAAAAATTCCCTGACTTGAAAAAAAATCCCTAGCATTTCATCAAATTAATTGTCTTTAAGTACATAGGTCATTAATAGAACCTTACAAAACTAGACAATTATTTATTTATAATTATTTTCATAAATTATTTTCTCATAGAAAAAATTTTATAGAAGAAACTATAATAAAGTATTTTTTATCAGGGTTGCCGTAGGTAAGAGAAAACCTAAAATCAGAGAAAAAGTCAAGGATTTTGAAAAAAATATATATATATAATAGTTAAGATTAAAACTAAAAAATATTTTAATTTCAATCAAAAAGGGATGAATTCATCCAGAGACGAATTTTGGACAAAATATTTCAATCTTCAACCAAAAAGGATTTTAATTTTAAACCAAACAGTTACCATTTTAATAAAAAAGATAAAATTCTTGTTGAAAATTTTTTGTTCAAAATTCATGTCTTTTTTTGTTGAAAATAGAACTATTTGGTTAACAATTTATATATTTTGTTGAAAATGCAATATTTTTACTGGAAATGTTAGGGATTTAAAGCGTTTAAAAATTTAATTTAATATAGTAATTTAATATAGTATACTGGAGCACTATTTTAAACAGGACATTTCTTTAACAATGAATGCAATGAAGGATTTCAATATTCGTTAATTTATTTTCAGGCCATATTGTTGCAATTGCCAACAGCAGTTGGTGCTTTATTGGGAACATACATTTCTCTGTTGGCTGAAGGGATGGGTGAGAATCTTAATAATTTTTTTTTTCAAGTCTTATGGATCTCAATCACAGGAACGGTTTTAACTTTGAAAACGTATTTCAGGAGATTTTGCAACATCGTGGATCCTACCTTTCACTGCTGGTGGTTTCATTTATATCGCCACAGTTTCCGTGATTCCTGAACTTCTTTTAGACACTAAGTTTTGGCAGTCTGTTAAAGAAATCATTGCCTTACTGCTAGGAGTTTATATGATGGTACTTATTGCACAATACGAATGATCATTGCGTAGAACAATTAATATTTTTGTATTATGCTGTGTTTCGCATGAATCAAGGGCTGATCAGTAGAACATGCAGCAATTTTTTTAAAGATATTTGAGAAAACTTGATTCTGGCTAAGTTTACATTTTCGTAATTTTATATTTTCGAGACCATCAGTGAACTGAAATCGTATAAATAGATTTAAATTCGAGGTTATCAAATAGCAGATATCCAGGGAACGTCTCGTGAATGCGATTCAATACGTAGCAATCGCATATTTTCTGCTTTTCATTTAATAGCATTGAACGCGAAATCTCTCAGTTCGAATTCAGATATATTTAAGAATGAATATTTATTGAATGTGCTTGAATCCCGTTTTCTGATGCGTTGAAACGAGCTGATAAGGAGAGGTCGCGAGATGTGCTTTGCTATTCGACTGGGGCTTCACAGGGTGAAAGTACATGAAAATCCATTCGGTGCGTATTTATTCTTCAGATGCAAGCTGCCTTAGTTTCCGAAATATCGAGGATTGATGAGAATTGAATTAAAAAATACGCACTTAATAGATTTTCATGTACTTTTACCCTGTAAAGCCCCAGTCGAATCGGCGACCCACATCTCTCGATCTCTTCTTGTGTGACGCATTGGGGGGAATCGAGCTAGCGTTAATAAAATTCATTGATGATTTCGCATTGAAAAAGCAAAATTTACTTTAATTCGCCTTGACACATTGCAACAAATTGGAGTGCGACTTTCATTCTCACGAATTAAAATGCATTAACCAATGTTGAAGCATTTGCGCGCTCACGAATTAAACGAATTAGAGGGAGACTTTTACTCTCACGAATTAACGCGCATTGCAAATGAATTGAAAAAAGTTATCTCGAATTTACACCAATTGACACACTGGTCCAGTGCGTCATTGTCTCAAAGCGGGTTTCTCGGGGTGTCTTACAAAGAGAGGTCGCGAGATATGCGTCGCTAATTCGACTGGGGCTACATCAAAATCCATTAGGTGCCTATTTTTTCTTTCGATCAAATGGGCTTTAGTTTCCGAGATACTGACTTTTGAGTATTTACGCTCGTAACTGAATTTTTTTTATCTTCACGTATTTTTTTAAAATTATTTACTTCAAAAACATTAGATTTTAATATATTTGCGATTGTAAAGCTTAATTGAATTTGAAAAGGCATGAGTCATATTTTATACGATAATTTATATTTATTATTCAATGAGATAATATGTAATATCAGGTGATAATGAGTCTTAATTGAGACAATTATACGGATAATTGAAATTTGTCAATACGCAAACTAAATCACACATACAATCAACGACATTCCTTCACCCAGGGATAGAAACATATAAGTGTGAGAATCCTTTCGAATAAAAATAACGAGACAATGTGTCCAACTTAAAATTGAGTTTATCCTTTTCCAGTGACGATTCATAAAGTTTAAATCAATATGCCAGACAATAAAAGTGAAGAAACATCCAACCATTTAAAATTATGGTATTTTCAAACCAGTTAAAAAAATATACATATACAAGTTACTTATCGCTCGGCTGATGAAGCGGTTTGACGGTTGCGTTCCCGCCTGGATTAGCGTTAGTGGAGGTGCAAAGTTCTTGCTGATGTTGCTGATTTCGGAATTAGCCCTTCGATACAAAAAATAAATATCTGTATTTCAAGAATAATTGACGCTCCCACAGTTATCAATACAGTCAATTTAAATGATTGGAGGCGATCCTCACAAAGTCACTTCACCAATTATTTTCCGTGGACGGATAATTTGATAAAAACCATTTAAAGTTTTTAGAAAATACATAAAGCACCACGCTGATAGACTCAAAAATCACAGCTCGATCAACCGCGGTGCTGGTCAAGACTAGCTGGTATCGAACATAGAGTAATTGAATAAATTGAATCGCGGCTTCGTTTCGCAAGCGAGGAACGCTACAGGCTCCGCCCATTATCAAAATAGATCATCACGCGATGACTTATTACCCAATACCTTAATTTTATTTCGACCGCTCTTTTTATAATTTTAGCGGGACATAATTTACGCCAAACATTCATAGATCTGAGGTACATCCCTCGCATTTCCTGAAGGGAATAAATTCTATTTCTCCCGCCTTTTCATGATTTTAGCGGGGAATAGTTCATACATATAAAATCGCCTCACGCTCGAGCGGTCTACTTGTCACTATAGCCGCTACATAAGCGCGAAGTCCAGAATCCGGGATCGAAAGAAGAAATACGCACCTGATAGATTTTGATGTACTTTCCCTTTAAAGTCCCAGTCGAATCGGCGACGCACATCTGGCGACCTTTCCTGGTTAGTCTTTTCAATTCAATTTGTATCAATGCTTTCTTTTTTGCTTGACAGGTATGACTATTGCAATTATTCTAAATTTATACCATTTGCGAAAATCTGGTATGAAATTTATTGTAATAATTGAGATAGACATAGATTTTTTTAAACATGTGTGCATTTATTTTCATAACAGAATTATATACAGTAAATGAATACGGTACAAAAGCATACTTCCATCACTTTTTTGACACAGTAACAAGCCGTACTATTTTTTTAAAGTGGAATCAAATCTTTTTGAATATTTTTATTTTCATATTTTTGATTTATTTTCCTCGTAAACTGCCTTTTTCCATTATTGATTAACTTGAATTAAATCATGTACCAATCTGACTTGTATATACACAAAATAAATAAAAACTTATACGTCACATTCGTACTTCTTACACTGTAGTTTCTTCTATGAGTTTTACGTTTTGGTTTTCCTTTCCAATGGATCGCTCAATAGCTTGTAGCAGTGCTTCTGGTTCAGGTTTTTCGGAAATTGCATCAACTTGCATGCCTGCATTTGTTAAACACCGACTCGTCACTGATCCTATAGCTACGATCTTCACTCCTTTTAAAATTACTGCTTCCTCGCCCAAGGCTGTTACAATATTTTCTACGACTGAAGGACTAAAGAAAACAACCACTTGAGGTATTGATTTAAATATTCGCTCTACGTCTCGCTTGAGGTTTTCACAAGGCACAGTTTTATAAGAAATTATTTTCTTAACTTCAAATCCGTTCTCTATCAAATGTTTCTCAATGGTATCCCGTGCAATTTCGCTGCAGGGGTAGAGTATTGGTTTATCTTCATATCGTCTATTACTTACAATAAATCCAGCAAGATTTTCTGCATTACCACATTGAGAGCCTAAACAGTTTGTCAAGCACAGATGTTTTTTCGCTAAAGATTCAGTTGATGGTCCAACGCAGTATGCTGGCAATTTTTTCCATGGTTCTAAAATAGTAGTTTCCTGTTTTGACGCTACTTTTATAGCCTCTGCAGAACGAGGACTCGTCAGTATTAAGCCTGCAATATTTTTCAAGTTACAGAAGAATTTGTTACCAATTATTTTCGGATATTTTTAAATCAGTTTCGCTGAAGGTATACTGTTAGTTTTTTATTTAAAAGTATACGTATATGGGTGAAAATAAAAAAGTTGGAATTGTTCGATTTTGAATTTAATAGAAAAAAAGTATTTCAGAGCAACATAAAACATTTTTTTTCCATCCATATTAAATACAGTGAGTGTAAAAATTATTATTTTCATAATGAAGATGTAGGCTCTTATTTTCTAATTATAATTATTCACATTTAACGATATTTTTTTATATAAATTATAAACCATTTACGATACTTTGTAAGTCAAAATAGCAATTTCAGATCTGCTCCTCGAAGCTTAAAATATGGAAATTATAATTTCATCATCATTATTTTTTATAATATAATTAATTTAAAAAATAATTACATACCAAAATAAAATTATTATTTTATGGACTTTGGGGAATATGACTTATTGACGCCCTATTTTTTACATTAAAAGTTAATTTATAAATTAATTTAAATAAAACGTCAAATTCTCACGTACCGATAATAAGATTTTTAGGAACATTTTAAATGATTTAGGTTTTATTTTAAAACGTTAATGTTAAGTTTTGAGGAATTTCAAAACATCTCGAAAAAGAATGTGGAAGATTATCAGGAAATTTTTTTAATTTTACAGGATTTAAAATTTGTTAAGAAAATTGAATTATTTAAAAAGCTATTGAAAAGCTTCCGAAATTTTGCAGAGATTAGAAAATAATTTCAATCTTGCGAAGATTTCAAAAAATGTTTTTAAATATGTAGATTTTTTAAATTTAAAAAAAGAAGCTTTTTACATTTTTTTTTAAATATTTGGAGAGAATAACAATTTCTCGTTAAGATTCCTAGAAAAATTAAAAAAATAATTTTTCGCAACAAATTTAATTTTAAGAAAAAATTGAGAAAGATTTCAAAAGATTTCCAATGATTTCTTAAATATTCGAAAAAGATGGTAAAAGATTTTAAAGACAAATTTGAGGGAAAAAATTGAGAAAGTTTAAGATATATTTTTGAATATTTTGAATAAAAAAATTTAAGCTTTCTAAGAATTTTAAAAGGTTTCCATAAAAAAACTTGTCTTAAAATTCATGCGAAAATGTGAAGTACTTTTTCATTTTGGAAAATTAATTTTTGAAGAAAATAAAAAAATATTTCAAAAAATGCCGAAGAAAATCTAAGAGATTTTAAGGCTTTTTTAATTTTGAAAGATTTTCCATAATTTTATGTAAAAATTTAACTGGCTGAAAATTAATCTGTTTTGGTTAAGGATTCAACTACTTTGATCAAAATTATTCCTTTTTAGATGAATTCAACTTTTTTTGATTTCAAATAAAATACCTTTTAGTTGAAATACCAACAGTTACATTTTTCGTTGAGAATTCATCTTTCTCGGTTGAAAATGTAAATATTTTATTGAAAATGCATGTGCTTTGTTAAAAATTAATCTTCTTTGCTATAAATGAAACTGCTTTGGTTAAGAATTCAACTTTTTTGTTTAAAATGCGTCTTCTTCATAAGATTTAAACTTTTTTTTCGATTTAGAATTAAAATCTTTTTTCACTGAAATATCAACTATTACATATTTCGTTGAACTACATCGTTAAAAATTGATTTTCGTTGTTGAAAATTCATTATGTTACCGAATGACAAAAACACCCCCCCCCCCCCCAAAAAAAGTGTATTTTTCACGATAATAAGGTAATAACGGAAGAATAAATTCTTCCAAATAACATTAATGTAAATATCATCTTGAATTCACTATAGAATACTTCGAATTCCTGAGATTTCAAATCGAAATATATATTGAATTTTTAAGAAACAAACTTAATTTTCTAACCAAAAAGACAAATTTTCAACTTATAAGGAATAAATTTGCAAACAAAAATGGAATATAATATAAATATAATAATAATATAATATAATATAAATTCAAATACCAAGTATTTGAATTTTCACCTAAAAAATATTAATTTTGAAACAAGATGAATTTTTCAGCAAGAATTATCTCAAATTATCTCAAAACGGTTGCATTTTCAACCCAAACATAAGGTTTTTTGACAAAAAAAAAAATTTCTGTCAATAACTTAAATTTTCAGAAAAATAATTTAATTTTTAACCAAATAGTTCAATTTAAACCAACAATATGAGTTTTTGCAAAAAAGTTAATTTTAAACCGCTTAGTTTAAGTTTATACCAAATTGCTGAATCCCCAACCAAAGCAGATTAATTTAGATCCAAACTGTTACATTTTTAACCAAAAATAATGAATTTTAAACCGAGAAGATTAATTTTCAACCAAAAAAGACGATTTTTTAACAAAATACATGAATTTTTAATTTGAGAAGATCAATTTTCAATGTAAAATATCAATTTTTAACCAAAAATGGAAGTTACATTGTTAATTTAAAATAATAATAGGCAACCAAAAAAAAAACGAATTTTCAACAAAATAGTTACATTTTCAACAAAAGAGATGAATTTTCATCTGAAATGATGAATCTCAAAAAAAATGAATTTTTAATAAAAGAGTTCAACCCAAAAGATACTTCTTTAACCCAAAAGCTTAATTTTCTACAAATGAAATAATTAAATTTTCAAGTAAGTAGATGAATCTACAAGTAAAAATAGAACCCTGTAATTAAGAAAATTATTCCTCTTAACTCTAAACACAAGTGTATAATATTCATATTCCAGGAGCATGTCAACATTTTGATTTTCCCCCATATATACTATGTAAGATAATTACCAGAGAAGGAATCGTGCGAAAGGAGGTTCTCTCGTAATATTTTTTGATTGATGAATTCAAAGCTTATCGTGGGCAAATATACAGCATTATAACCAGCCTTCTCCAAAAGATTTTTGTAAACATCTGCAGTTTCATTCTCATTTGACCAACTTTTGCAGATGACTACTTGTGCTCGATTTCGTGACATGGTATTTTAATAGTAGAATCAGAAGCTTCATTACCTCATTGAGACGGTGAAGTTAACAAATTTTGAAGAAAACTTAGGAAATATTGACACAAGTTACTTTGGAACGTAAGCATACTATCACACTGATTGTCGACGACTGCCGACAACACACGATATAAAAAAGTGTTGAGTAATCGCTAATTGTTAGAAAATTCAATCTTTCATTTTATGGGAAAATATGATGTGACTGTATTGGCATTTTACAGGGCTAAATGTACTCGCGCTGAAAACGTAAAACAAAATATCCATCATGAATGTATTGTGCAATCGCAACTTCCTCCTCCGACCTCCACTCTCAAACCATTTGAGCCATTTCGAGCCATTCTTGGGGACCTTAGGGTACTTTCACATGATTGTCTGGAAGCGCATATGCGCCACCTTCACTCGCGTACGCATGTATGAGCTGACTTGTGTAAAAAACGGTAACGAAGGTATAGCATACGGGTTGCGTTGCACTCCTCGAAAACATAAGTTCTCAAGGAAAAGTGAGAAAATACAATTATTATTATGACGGGAAATAGTGAAAAATGTGTTGTAGGTAAGGCTGTAA
>JAUELO010000351.1:1561846-1572364 GCA_032357855.1 Amphibolips quercusostensackenii
ATGATTATGATTATGATTATGATTATGATTATGATTATGATTATGATTATGATTATGATTATGATTATGATTATGATGATGATGATAAATAAACTTACATCTAATACAGCATCTTCATGAATGTGTAATAAACTTGGGACTTTTGTGGGGATATCAATGTTACCAGTATGAAGATTTAAATGGTCAAATGTTGGCACTTATTAATGGAAAAACCCATATTGATTCACAAATCGTTACTGCTCATTGTCAGTTACTCAAGATGCAAAAATACAAAAGTCGACTTGAAGATCGTGATGTTCGGGACTTTTGTTTTGGTAAAAGAAAGAAAGTTAAAATAAACGGACGTATTTTTAATAACTGTCATACTATTGGAGTTTATGAAAGAATTATTGATACGGATTTACCCGATCTTATACAAGAAGCGATAAGATTTTTATTACCAGCTCGATGTATTCAAAAATATTTAAGAATTTTGAAGGATAGTAAAATTTATGTCTCGAAAGAATATTCGAGAAGTTCACAAACTGAATCTTCATATGTTGCGTATCAAAATAATAATGATCAGTTGTTTTTTGCATCTATCTTCTGTTTCATTCGTGTCTCAAATGATGATTGTGACAATGTTCGTGCTTGAAATTGCAATTATACACACTATGCGATTGTTAAAGAAATTTTATCTGTCGATCAATTCAGGGTAAACAACGATACTGATATAAATTGTACGCTTCCTTATCTTCACAGATGTGAAGAAACAAATAATTATGTAACTATACCTGTGTCATCTCTAAAACACGTTTGCTTCTTTATCTCGTTCGATGATCAAATCTATTTATCACAACCAATAAATGAAAAAGAATTTGAGTAAAATTTTTATCATCTTTGTCACTATTTACTTTTTGAATATAATTTATCATAATACTTATGTAGTCAAGCAAAGCAACATTTTTGACCAGAAAAAGTGTATTTTTTTATGTACCTATAAATATCTTGAACTCAATTGATAAACTCATTATTTACTGTAATAAACTACCTTTTATTTATTCATTTTTTATATATATTTTTTCAATTTTAGTTTTTTACGATTAATACGAGAAGAATAATTTCTAAGTTTTAATCCCATTTTCATCCTAAATAATAATCTGCAGTAAAGAATGGTATTTACAATTTCTGCAGTTCAACTAGGTTGAAACAGAGTCTTAAAATTCATATTAAAACCCTATTCATTCTTTTCCGAACTAATTCAAGGCGTACTAGGATGAAACAGAGTTTTTAACGTCGAACTAAACCCTGATTCACTACTCATTATCTCAATTTCAGGCGAGTTAGGTTGGAAAAGGTTTAAAAATTGAGGCGGCAAATACTTACATCAAAAGGTTCAGGCTCTACAAGGCTCAAATGGGGTTTTAATATTTAGACTCGGGTAAGCATCTGGCCCGCATACTCACCGATAGATGAGTGTTAAGATGCAGTATCCTACGAGCGCTGCATTTTGATGGCCTGCCTGTATTGACTACCGAAAGGCTTTCGATTCAAGCGCCCATGGACTTATCATCTGTCTGTTAGAAAACTTAAAGGTTCTTAATTTCAAATCATCTTTTCGCACATGTTTGTACCTTGTTTTTACTGATTTTAAATCCAATATTTTCGTTTGTACGCATTTGGTTACTTAACTAGGGGAAAATGAAAACTTCGTGTCAACCCGAGGAAGTTTATATTTTTCAAATTTTGTTTTTGCATGCGTTTATACGTCGTTTGTACTATTCTTACATGTAATATTTTCGTTTGCTCCCTCTCGGTTACGAAACTACGGGGATCAAAATTCCGTTTCAACCCCCCGAACTTTAAATTTTTCAAATTCTGTTTTTGTATACGTTTGTACTATTTGCACATCCAATATTTTCGTTTGTACGCTCCTAGTTATTAAACTAGGGGAAAAACATAATCGCGTGTCGGCCCGTCAAAGTTGAAATTTTTCAAATTTCCTTTTTGCATACGCTTGTACATCGTTTACACTATTTGTACGTCTGATATTTTCATCTGTACCCTCTGTGTCACGAAACTAGTGGTAAATCAAAATTTCTCATCAGCCCCCCGAAGTTTAAATTTGTCAAATTTTTTTAGCATTGGCTTGTACGTCTTTTGTACTGTTTGTACATGCAATATTTTCCTTGGTACCTACTTAGTTACGAAACTAGGGTATAATCAAAATTCCGTATCAGCCCCTAGAAGTTTAAATTTTTCAAATTTTCTTTCTGCATAAGTTATGCACGTCATTTTTACTGTTAGTACACATTTTTTTTTAAACCGTCTCGGTTACGAAACCAGGGGCAAATCACAATTCCGTGTGAGCCTCCCGAAATTTAAATTTTTCAAATTTTATTTTTGCATACGTTTTAACATCGTTTGCACTCTTTGTACATCCAATATTTTCGTTGGTATCCTCTTGGTTACGAAAGTAGGCTAATCAAAATAGAGGGTACGGATGCAATAAGGGGTCAAGCGCTCGAAAACGCGAAAAAGTATTGTCCAAGCGACTTGTGATATCCAAATTTTAGAGTTCAAAAAATTAAATTTTCAAAAATACCGATTTGTAGAGAATGACAAGGCGGAACTTTTTCCTACCTAAAGTTTTTCTTCCCGATGTATGATTTTAATAATAAAATTGAAAAACAGGGGGAAACAATTCTTCGAATTCGATTATGTTTTGAAACATAAATCGTCTTTACTCAGATAAATATTATTGAAACTGTTTGAAATTTAGTACACACACGCATTATACCCGAGGAATGCCTGAAATATAAAGAAAAAAGTTAAAACTGACAATTATTTAATAATAATTAATTGAAAATTCAGAACCGAACGTAAGCACGTTTTTTCAGCTTCGGCAAAGAAAAGTATCGAGTGAACTCTAAAACTGAAACGACTTCCAGTAAGACATTTGTTCCTCACTATCAAAGGAAAATTTCTTGAAATTTTTAGATCAATTCATTAAAAATTGGCGAAAATATACATTTTGTAAGGAAGCACGCGACGCCGTCTACAACTCTGTCGTTAGCAGATTCAAGCGCTTCTCAATGTTAGCACTCTCGCCCGTACTCTCATATAAAGGACTCGTCTTTTTAACATGTAATTAAACATTGCAAAACCTGCCCCTTTCCCAATTAACAGAAAATGGACTGCTTTATATTTTTGAAAGTTTCTTCGTTTTCTGTGAATTAGCAAATAAATAAAAATAGAAAAATGTGTACGTTGCAAGTTCTGTCACCCTTTATTTTGCTTTCTTCTGTTTAGTAATAATGAATGTAAACAAACCGTCTAGTGTCTTTGTTTTGAAATTTTTACGATGAGACAGTATCAGTGTCTCAAACTGTTTCGGAAGGTGCAGATCGCTCTCTGGTTTAATATATAAAATTGATTATATATTTTTTGTTCTATTACTGTAAAACAACATAATTAGACATTTCTAATTATTTTTGAGTTTGTGAATTTTGAATACATTAAATATTATTATACACTGATAATTGAATGTTTAAATACATTGTTTAAAGAACTTATTATTGTTTATATCCATTTTCTCTTAGAATGAAGTTAGAAAGTCGCGGCTTTTTTTACTTTCTCCATTATTTGTCTACTTTTAAATTATAGTGAGGTAATAATGATTTGATGTTAACAAGCATAATTTTTTAAAAGATTTATTATTATTTTGAATAAAGTTCTTGTTGAATAATGTTAAAAAGTTACATTTTTTCTCAAATTTTTAACTTTTTGACCACTTTTCACTCAAAGTGTGGTAATAATTACTAAAATTTAACTTAAATAATTCTTTAAATAAATTATTATTGTGTACTACTATTTTTTTATAGTAATGCTAAGTAGTTGTGGGTTTTTTCTGATTTTTCCACTGTTTCTCAACGTTTTACATAAAGCGAGGTAATAATTAATGCATTTTCAGCAAAAATGATTGTTTAAATAAATCATTATTGTTTTTAACTATATTTTTCTTTAATAATGCTAGATACTTGCGAATTTTTCTGAAATTTTTACCTTTATGTCTACTTTTTACTTAATGAGATAATAATTAATGCAAGATAACAAAAATAATTGTTTCAACAATTTTTAGTGGCTTATTACTATCTACTCTTAGAGTAATTTTTTAGTTTTTAGTAAATAGTTTAAGGAAAACTTACATTTATAATATGATCCACATAGAAAACTTAAAGAACATTTCATATATCTGTGTTTTTTCAGAAAAATATATGTATTTACAAGAAGAAGGATTGTTTAAAAAATTATCATCTTCATTGTTTATTTAATACTTGTTCATATATAGAAATTCAAAGCAAAGTTAAAACATTTTTAAAAAAATGCAGCTTTTTAACATATATCTAAGAGAAGATAGTTCTAAACAATAACAAGATTTTAAAAAATTGTGTTTGTTAACTTGCATAAATTATTGGTTTACGAAGTAAAAAGTTGACAAAAAGTGGAAAATTTAAAAAAAAATTGCAACTATCCAGCATTGTGAACAATAATAGTTTGTTTCAACAATTATTTTGGTTGAATCTTAATATTTTTACCTCACTCTAAGTAAAAAGTTGACAAAAACTTGAATATTTTATAAAAAAGCGCAACCTTTCTAGAATGATTCAAAGAGAATATAAATAAGAATGAAAATAAATCATTTAACCATTACGCTTGTTAACTTGAATTAATTATTAGCTCATTCTAATTTAAATGTGGACAAAAAGTAAAATTTCTCGAAAAAAATGCAACTTTTTAGCATTATTCTAAGAGACTATTATCATAATTAATAAATTGTCTGAGCAATTATTTCTATTTTTAATTGATTATTGCCTCGCTTTAACTGAAAAGTTAAAAATAAATTTAAAAATTCAGAAAAAGCGTGACTTTTCAGTTCTATTCTAATAGACAATTGCTAAAAACATTAATAATTTGTTTGAACAATTTATGGAACATCTAATTATCAATATACAATAGTATGGTTTGTATTGGAAACAATTTGTATGAAAAAAAGCAAAAAAAAACAGAAATAGCGCGAAAAACTCGCAAAACCCAATTTTTCACTTATGGAGTTTTTTTTGGACCCCTATAAAACAGACTTATGGGGGTAATATTTAAAAAATAATTATTTATTTGTATTCTATAGCTAATTGTCAAGAAAAATGGTAAGTTTCAACACGATTTACCAAATCGTGCCGATTCTGAACAAAATGTGATTATATTTATAATATAGTATAAACAGATTAAGAAATAATAAAACTAGTATATAATTTTAATATTCCTGTGTTAAAATAGTAAATAAAATGTCAAATCCCTGATAAGAAATAATTTGTGAAGAAAAAGTGATCACATTTGTGATATAGTATAAAAAGGTTCAGAAATAATAATAGAATTATCTTATTTTAATTTTCCTGTGTTAAAACGTTAAAAAAATGTATGATAAATCATGAGAAATTATAATAAGCAGCTCTAACAATGTGTTTTGTAATTAAGTAATAAGCAACTTGCGAAGCACAAATTTTCATATTTTTATGTATTTGCTAATTCACTGAAAACGACGAAATTTTCAAAAATATTAAGCAGTCCATTTTCTATTAACTGAAAAAGGGTCAGGTTTTTTAATGTTTAATTATATTTTGAAAAGACGAGTCCTTTATATGAGAGTGTAGGCGAGAGTACTATCGTTGAGAAGCGCTTGAATCTGCTAACAAATGTCTCACTGGAAGACGTTTCAATTTTAAAGTTCACTCGATACTTTTATTTGTCGAAGCTAAAAAAACGTGCTTACCGTCAGTGCTTAATTTGTAATTAATTATCATTAAACAATTGTCAGTTTTAACTTTTTGCTTTATATTGCAGGAATTGCTAGGGCATAATGCATGTGTACACAAAATTTCAAATGGTTTTAATAATATCTGTCTGAGTAAAGACGATTTCTGTTTTAAAATATAATTGAATTCAAGGAATTTTTTGCCCTCTTTTTCAATTTTATTATTTAAAATGTGCATCAGAAAGAAAAAATTTAAATAGGAAAGAGTTCCGTCTTGTCATTCTCTACAAACCGGTATTGTTAAAAATTTAATTTTTTGAACTCTAAAATTTAGATATCACAAGTCGCTTCGAGTTGTATTTGTGCATCTAGTATTTTCGTTTCTGCCATCTTTCTCGCAAGTTTGTCATTAGTTTTGTCATTAATTGTTAATTAGTTTTGTGTTTGAAATAAACTTCAGATTTCGTACATATTAAAACCAATAAAATTAAAATTATTATTTTAACGTAAATATGTAATTAATCAAAACAACTGATTACGCCTGGTGGACGTTTCGCCACCCCGATCTTTATCCAAATTCAGCTTTTCGTGAGGCGTAAATTACACAGGCCGATCAAATTTGTACCTAGGGACCGTACTAGGTGAACCTGAAAGGGATTTAATGTCCATGATGAAAAACGAATTCATTGTCCAAATTTTTTCCATACGTCAGAATTTCGAGATATTCTTATCTGAAAGTGCAAAAATTGCCATTTTTATTCATATGTGAAAAAATATTACCGAGCAGCGATTTTTTTTTGGAAAACTGCTTGTGCCATCGGTTAGTACTCCTTTTTACCTTTCATTTTCATTTTGGAACATACTGAAACTATTACTTTTCTTTGAGATATAGAACATTAAACATTTCAGTTTTACACTGAAGAACGAGCAAGGAAGGCGAAGAAAGCGTCGAAAAGGTTAATGTGCCATATCTCGGAGAGCGAAAATCGGTTTGGGAATGTCCAAAATAGACATAAAAGGTAAAAGGAAGTAATAAACGATGGTGCAAGCGATTTCAAGCAAAAAAAAAATCGCTGCTCGTGTCATATTGTTTTAAATGTGTCTGAAAATTGCCATTTTTGCACTTTTTGATCAGGATGTCAGGTGATTTTGATGTATAGGAAAAATTTGAACACCGGATTTGTTCATAGGACATTGCAATCTTTCGGGGTCACGTAATATAGTCTCAGGGTACAAAAAAAGTATTTTTTTGTTAAACAAGCGCAAAATGCTGAATTCCCCACGGGATCATTATTGCAGTGTATTAAAAGTTCGTTTCATAAATGCCCTTGATATTTTTTCACGCAAAAAATATATTTCTTTACGCCAATCGACGCCTGTCGCCATCTTTTGGCATTAAAAAGAATCAGTAGAAGCACTAGAAACTCGGAAAGTCCCCAGTCTCTTTAACTACATAACCAGACATAACCTACAAATCAGTAGATGCTTTTTGTCCAATCGATGCCTGCCGCCATATTTCGGTATTCAAATAAATCAGTAGAAACACTAGAAACTCGGGAAATCCACAGTTTCTTTTATTTTTGATAATTACATAATTCATAAATCAGTAAATTTAATGTTTGTCTTCTCTCAAGGGGCTCCGCCCCCCGAGCCCCCCGTTCCCGGCCCTAAACACACCCTTGTTACGCACATATAACAAAAAATGGTAGGGGTAACTCGTGCAGGGACACCGATTGCCTACTCGTGGGCCCAACCCCGCACTCGTGGCAATCGGTGACTTCCCGCACTCGTTGCTCAATATACTATTTTTTGGCCTGCGCTATTCGTCTGAATTCGTGCAAAATGCATCTTATCTATAAATTACTTCAAACTATGCTCCCGCCACGAAAATATATTTTAACAACACTAAATATTTACCCCTTGCTTATATATAAAAAAAAAACATTTTACTTGGATTCACTAAAAGGTCCAAAGAAAATTTGATGTCGAAAGAAAGATCAACCAAACTTCGGAAGATTAGAATTTATACTGACACCCCTAAAATGTATTTCAAGCACCTCCCAAAACTCAGCCCTTGCTAATATAATGAAAGTTATGTTAACTTTAACCATTCACTTAATACAACGAAATTTAAAAGTCCAAAAAATGAGCCGCGACCATGCAGCCTGATGTCAAAGAAACAGTCCACCGTTGCAACTTCCTCAACAGAAGCTGAATTAAATAGCTTTGTATTCTGTGAATAAAGAGATAGTTTGGCTGAGCCTAAGACGTATTCTTACTAAATGAAACTGTAGGTTCTAAAAATATATCTACAACTGTTTATCGCGATAATCAGTCTGCTATATTATTGGTTAAGAATCCAGATTCTTCTAAAAGTTTGAAGCATTTTGCAAAAGTTTCAAAGTTTAATGCGGTAGTGTGAGCCGAGAGCAACCTTTTGCGCAGAGGAAATTTTAACAGCGTGTAATAAGTGTATTTACCCAACAGTTGTAAGCAAATTAAATTTTAGTTCAATTGGATATTTCCTGCTCTGTTTATAGGTTTGAAAATTCAAATTTAAAAAATTAAAAAAAATCTCTTTGGGCAAAAAAATGGTGCTGAACTTTTTGTAGTCATAATTTTTGGTAGTGAAAAATAATATAAAATTCGAAAATAAAATACGAAATTTGTGTTTAGGTAACAATTTTTTTGAAACGTGCTAAAACAAGTTTTTTGAAATGTGCTGACTGCACAATTTTTTGAAATGATTTAAACATGCGTTCGAAATTTCTTCAGCTCAAATGAAAGAAACATGCTGTTCTTTTACTATCATTAAGGAAATGCGTTCGTGGTGTGCAAGATCTAAAAATTGCTCAAAAAAGGTCCAATTTGCAATTTTGAAATCACGAAAAAAACTTCATAAAAAAAGTGGCATATTTCTTTAAATATAGCTGAAATATTTCAAGCACATAATTAAATTTTTTCGAAAGAATGTGCTGTTAACACAATCCAAAAGAATTTGTTTCTTGCACATTAAAAAATAATTCTAACTTAAACACAAATTTTCTTCTTTAGTTTCTAAATTTCTTAATTGTCTAGAATCGCGCCTTTTCCGGAATTTCTCTTTTTTTCGTGTATTTTTCTTTTAATTATCTTTTGATACTAAAAATCAAAAGGATTCAAAAAAGTTTCATATTTTCCCTCAAAAACCGAAAAAATACAACAAATTTTAAATCTGTATAAATCACGTTCATAACTAATTCTGTTATCGTTCTGTTTAAACCACGTATACTAATGTATCTCGAGGCGCTGATAACGAATATAAGCTCCTAAACATTAAAAATTTAAATTGTCAAGGTCAATCAAATAATAGTTATCAAATTGCTGAAAATAGCAATTATTGGTCATTTTTTGAGATCGGAAAGGGATGGGACGTGACAGAACTTTCCCCTTACACTTTTCATCTCCAAAAATGACTATTTTAAATTTCCAAAAATTTATTAGCATTTATAATTCATTAATGGAACAAAATGTCTTGAAAATATTATTATCGTAATAATAATTATAGAAATATCGATGAAAATCAAGCAGTAAAGAAAAAAGGTATACCGAAAAAGGTGAGACCACGTTCCGCAGTTAAAGTTTAGATACAATGCTCATTTGTACTTGTTTACGAGCTGTCTAACATTTTTAATAGGTTATGCATCCTAATTTCCAGTAAGTGCGAAATGTGCGATAAAAATGCAACAAAAAAACAAATGAAATGACTCTTTTTCATGCATTATTAAATAAAAATTCGTAAATCGGCAAAAATTACGATTTTAGATAAAAATCAGATTTTTAATAAAAATTGCATTATTTTTTCTTCTGATCGAGCTTAAATTTGAAGGGCTTACAACTGTTGGGGAAATACAACTTTGACTCACTATTAGAGTCCGCCACTCGAAAAACGGGAGTTTTTCGTCTCTAATGGACACCTAGGTAGGTATTTTCCATAGCGAAATCTTCGACATTTTTGGAAACCCTTTTTGAAATCTTTGGAGTCTTTTAAATTAATCTTTGATTAACATAAGATTTTAGTTTAAGTTAATGTTCCCTTAAAATTGTGAAATGTTTTAAAGATTTCAAAAAGTTATTAATTCATTAATCTAAATAATATTTCGCTTTAATTTAACGTTTGGTGGAGACTACACTGCCGGCGCCGGCAATGAACGATTTTGCCGGCGCCGGCAACGCACAATCTTGCCGTCTGTTTTTCACAAAAAGCGAAATATGAAATTAAAGCGAATTACGTAAACAGTTATGGAAATATCTGGAAATATAATTTTCGGTGTCAAAACTGATAAAAATCATGTTTGTAAAAAGAATAATAATCTGTTCGCATTTTTTTTGCATGGAAATACGGTGAGCGTAGACCAAGCACTTTCGTTGTGAATAGGCACTGCCATAAAACATAACCGATTATTCATTCAAATTACGAGAATTGCTCATGATTGGGATAAAAAGTTACCAAGTTTATTATTTGGTTGAATAAATTTTGAAAAATAAACAATTTAAAGAAGGAATTATGGTAAGAAATTATTTTTTCCGAAAATATTTTTGAAAATGGAGCTTCGTCCAATGTGTCTAGTGCTATTGTTTAACCCTCGGTATCGGCCATCTTGCTAGTTTACGTCACAGCCTAAAGCACCTAATATTCATTTTGAATCATGCGCATCCCCGTGACAAGTCACGGGGCTGCCTTGCGG
>JAUELO010000351.1:1805543-1819252 GCA_032357855.1 Amphibolips quercusostensackenii
ACGCAGCAAGGCCGAGAAACAGTGTTGTGTTTAGAAGCCTGTAAAAAGTGTCAGAGTCAAGGAAATTGAAATCTGCGGAATCGAGTCTTCAGGTGCAGATAAGTGGATCGTTGAGAACTTTATAAATTATCATATTTATTGTACTTAATTAATTTATTATTGAATATTGTTTTAAAAAATTCCGGAAAATTCGCAAAAAAAATGTAAAAATTTATGAATCCGTCACAATTCCGTCATGAAATTCATCTCAGTTTTTAGCCAACATACATATATTAAAAAATAAACAAGATCGAGCTGCTACGATATGCTGATATTTGTTTCGTGATTGTTTAAACAAAATGATTTTTTGGTCAAAAGTAAAAAATGAACACTTTCGCATTGCACAAAATTTTTTCATATTTTCCAGCTAATTTTCGATAAAGAAGGTTTTTTGACATTTTTCTTTATCCAGCATAGTTTCGAAGCTATACATTTTTAAAAATCTATAAATAACAGGTGGAGATTTTAATGCGAGAACAGGAAATAGAAAAGGAAGAGAACGGTGAGGAGAGAGAAAAAGAAATTCCAAGGACAAGATACTGAATGAGGAGGGTAATAAATTGTTACAGTGTTTGAAGGAGATGGGATGGTTTATCTTGAATGAAAATATAGAAAGAAATGAGGAAAGGCAATATACACGCGCAGGAGGAGAAAGGGGAACGATAATTGATTATGTGATAGTGGACGATGAGGTGAGAGTGAAGGTCAAGAAATTAGAGATAATGGATTCTATAGATTCGTATCACTTTCCCATAATAGTAAAATGAGAGGAAGAAAAAAGTAATAACAATATAGATCAAAAAAGCACAGGTAAAAAGAGCAGGAAGAGGGGATTGGTCAAGGGAAGGAAAATAGAAGTTTAAGAAAAAGGCCAGAAAGATCAATATGGGAGAGGGAAATGTAAACGAGGAGATGAAGTTAATGATACGAGAAATAAAAAGAGTATTAGAGTGTACAAGCAAAGAAGGAGTTAGTGAAGGCGGAAATGGAAGTGGATGGGATGAAGAATGTTGAGAGAAAAAGAAGGAGGCTAGAAAGGAATTAAGAAGATGGAGAACAGGGAAAGTAGTGGAGAAGAATATAAGAGAAAAAAAGGAGTATACTGAGTTGTACGATCAATAGAAAGAAGAGGAAAATGAAAGGTTTGAAGAAGAGGTGAAGAAGGCTAGGACGAAAATAGAGGTTTGTAAGAGAAAGAAAAAGAATAAAAAAAGAAAATCAGGATGTTGAGATGGGAGAATGGGAAAAATACTTTGTAGATTTGCGTGGGGGGGGGAGAAAAGTTATGAAAGGAGGAAAATATGGCATGGATGAAAATATGACAAAGATGAGGAAGAGGACATAATAAGGGAAAAAATAGTCAATGTGTTAGGAATAATGAAAGATGGAAAGGCGCCTGGAATAGATTAGATTCCAAATGAATTTAGAAAATATGAGGGAACAGAACGAAAGAAATGGGCATGGAAAATGTGCAATAGAGTATGGAGAGGAGAGGGGTAGCTACAGTGATGAAAAGAAGGAGTAGTAGTACTTATAGTGAAGAAACGCGAAGGGGAGAAGGTTAAAGATTATAGGTGAGTGACGCTGATGCCAACATTGTATAAAGTATAATATGTAACAGTATTGCTAGAGAGATTAAAGAAAGAAGTTTAGGAAAAAAAGATAGTGCCACTGAACCAGACAGGGTTTAGAAAAGGAATGGGAGTGATGGGCAACATATATGTTCTAAATGTTTGATAAATACAATGATTAAAAGAGAGAGTGGGGTATGGTGCCGGTGCGGGGCATGGTGACAATTACAAATAATAGAGGTGTTTTTCTGTTTTCTATATTAGTTTTTTACATAAAATAGCTTTCTCTGTTTGGAAAAATAGTGATTTGATTCAATTTGTGTTTCAAAATACGCTTCAGAAGAGTAATTATCAAAAAATAGTTTTGGCGGAAACCGATGTAAAAGTCTGCCTGAAATTAAGCACTTGCAGCATATTTTGAAATCCTTAAAGCATGAATAAGTTAGGTTTTAATAGGTGAAGTATTTTATTAAACTTCTGGTAACATGATTTGTTTCTATAAATATTTCAAATATATTAAAATTAATTAAATCTTGCGCCGTCACATATGGGGCATGATGCCGTTCCCCATCGCACCCATGTATTTCAGCAGGGAGTAAGAGGTTATAATTGCTTTTGTCACATACTTTACTTTGATTGATAAGAAAACATTAAATTAGACTTGAAAATGCCTAGAGTAATTTTTATTCTTTACATTACACTTTCCAGAATTATTATATTATATAATTTTTATTTTACAATTTTCACATTGTTTAAATGAACGGCAGTAATATGACGGTCACCGTACCCCAGGGTATGGGGTACGTTGTCTGAAATGCAACATCTATCAATTAATTAAATGTTAAATAATGACGTAATTAAAAAACGGTTTCGAGTAGTAGGTTAAATTTAACTCTTTTTATACAAAAATTTAAGTATTTTTTGGTTTAAATATTAACGACTACATTTTTCGTTCAGAATTAGTTTTTTGAAAAAAAAACCTTTTTGGAACAAAAATTTAATTACTTGGTTAAAAGTTAAACTGTTTTGTTAAAAATTAATTTTTTTGGTTGAAGATTCATAATTTGAATTAAAAATTTATATTTTTGAATGAAAAAATGAGCTGTTTGGTTGAAGATTCGTTTTTTCTTTGGCTGGAAATTAATTTTTCTTTACTAAAAATTTAAGTATTCCAGTAGAAACTTTAAATATTTTGTTGAAACTTTTTTTTTTATTAATTTTTTTAAACTAAAAATGTAACTATTCCAGTTGAATATTCCATTATTTTAGTTACAAACTTGTTATAAATTGGTTATAATGTTCAAAAATTATCATTTTTAGTAGAAAATTCGTCTTGTTTTGTAGAAATTAATCTTTTTGTTAAGAATTAATCTGTTTGTGGAAAATTAAATAATTCTAGTTGAAGATTTACCATTTAATATGAAAAATTATCAGTTTGGTTGAAAATTTATTTTTTTAACTGCAAATTCAACTATTCCATTTTTGGTGGAAAAAGTGCTCTTTTTCGTTCAAAAATCAACTATTTGGTTGAAAATTTGTATTTTTTATTTGAAAATTCAATTATTTCGTTAAAAATTCATGTTTTTTTTTTTGAAAAATCGTATTTTTTGGTGAAAAATAACTTTATGTTGAAAACTCAATTATTCTAGTTAGATATTCTTCATTTTAATTCAACGTTCATATTTTTGGTTTAAAATTCAACTATTTCAGTTGAAGATTCATCATTTGAGTTGAAAATTCATGGCTTTCCTTAAAAAACTATTTTGTTTAAAAGTAGTTTTTATTTTAGATTGAAAACTATTTTCGGTAGACATTAATCTCGTTGGTTGAAAATTCATCTGTTTTGTTTAAAACTCAACTATTCCAGGTGAAGATTCACCATTTTAGTTGAAAATTAATCAGTTTCGTTGATATTTAATTTTTTTAACTGAAAATTTAACTATTCCATTTTCGGTTGAAAATTCATGTCTTTTGGCATAAAATCATATTTTTTTTAGTAGCAAACTAATCTTTTATTTGAAAATTAATCTTCTCGTTTGAAAATTAATCAGTTTGGTTGATATTTAATTTTTGAAACTGAAAATGTAACTATTCCATTTTTGGTTGAAAATTCATGTCTGTTGTCGAAAATCATATTTTTTTAGTAGAAAATTAATCTTTTGTTCAAAAATTAATCTTCTCGTATGAAAATTAATTTTCTTAGTTGAAAATTCAAGTTTTGCAGTTTAACATTAATCATTTTAGTTTAAAATTCACCTTTTTGGTTGAAAGATAAACGCTTTTGTTACAGATTCATGTTTTTGGTTTAAAATTTATCTATAACAGTTGAAGATTCTTCATTTTAGACGAAAATTCATTACTTCGGTAGAAAATTTTTTTTCAGGGAAATTAATTTTGTTAACTGAACATTTTACTACTATATTTTCGATTAAAAAACGGTTCCTTTTTAGTTCAAAACTAAACTATTTGGTTGAAAATTGATCTTTTTTTTTAAATTCAACTATTTCTTTGAGAATTGATGTATTTTGTTGAAAAATCGTATTTTTTGTAGAAAATTAATCTTTTTTGTCGAAAATTCAACTATGTATTAGCTTAAATATTCATCTATTTTATTGAAAATGCAATATTTTTACTTGAAAAGTTAGTAATATGAAGCGGTCTATGAAAAATTGCACCTTGAAAAATCCTGAGATATACCTGAAAAAATCTGGAATCGTCAGGGAATTTTTTCTAGGTATTGAGTAGACACCCTGCATCATATTTGTATATATGCTAGTCTAATAATCGACAGCTACACTGTCCATATAGATTTTCTAGTGCTCAATCTCATGCCTAAATAGTCAGAACAGGAATTTAAAAAATCCAATGTAAAATGAAAAAAAATGTTTCATTTTGAATATAGTTTAGGTGATATGACTTCTAGAAGGATTTTTATAATTGGTCTCAAAAGAAATGAATATTAGTTTCCGTGTGCAATTATAAAATGTGCATTATAAAATATATGCGTAAATTGAAAAAAAAATGCTTTTCCAGTTGATATTTCGCAAAATATTAAAGATAGAACATATAATATTTTATACTTTTTCTGGAAAATGTATGACCTTTTATTCTTACAATTTTTCAATTCAAAAATCTATTCTAGAAGTCGTATCTCCTAATCTATTCAAGATAAAAACTTAATTTTTTTTTTTAATTTTACAGGGAATTTCGTGCAACTAAGAAAAAAACGGAATTTTTGCACCTGTTTTAAAAGATTTAAAAACCTTCTGAATGTTACATGTTTACAATTTCGTTTTGTCATTACTTTAATAAGGCCTAGATTTTAAAAAATATTTACTAAACCTATTTTAACATAAACAGGCCTTCGACTGCTTTATGACTTTCAAAAAAGTAGCAAAAACTAGTCCAAATTTAAGTAAAGTAGGAAACATTGGAATGTTTATATAATTTCCTTTTCACATACAAAATTAGTCTAATTGTTAAATTAAAACATTAGGAAAGAAATACTTTCGTTTTTATTTAAATGATTACATTAAAAAAGCAATTTTACAGTAAAAAATCCTTCCATCAAACATAAGTAGAAAGGCTAGGGTGCTTAAATGTCAATTAAAAAAATATCGCTTTTAAGAAAATAATTAAATTATATTTTTTATTTTTTGATATACATTTTTTCAACTGATACAATATGTTTAAAATTATGCGATATGTAAAAACTGGTTTCCTTGTAGCCGATATTTCGATTTTCCAATTTTGATCTAAAATTGAAACTTAGCGACTACCAAAAAAAAATTGACGACCTTTAAAGTGTGGTGTTATTTATACGAATACAGGTATTTAATTTTTTCATCTGGAATCTGACACAACTTTTAATTTTCCTTCGAAAATCAGGGGAAAATAAAAAAAAACTTTTAAAAAACTATTTTTCTGAAAATTTTTTAAAACAATTTACCGAAAAATTCCAGCCATTTTCTATTCTAAACTTTTACTATTAGGGAAAACCTCCCTACTGTTGACAATGTAACCTACAGTGGATTAAAATTAATAAAAAATATTAATACATATATGTAAAATAATTAATTTAATTTAAGTAATAGTCGATACACTATACGTGTTCATGAATAAAATTTTTTATTTTATTTGTGCTCTTAATTAATGATTATCTAATGTAGAAAGATTTCCCTTATGCTAAATATCATTTCATGAAATTTCATCGTGTGCCAGCAACTTTGAGAGATTTTTTTTGAAAAAAAAATTATAAAAATAAGCTAAAGTGCTCAGAACTTCAAACAAAGTTTTTTGTTATCAAATCGGAAAAATGTGTGTTGTTTCATTTCCTTTGAAAAAGAACATGTTTTATCGACCGCGGACACCTATAGACCGCACGACTGACAGGAAATGATTCAGTGAGATTATTTCGTATTTGACTTGTTTCAATACTGCGCGCATTAAAAATGTATACAAAAAGGTGTATTATTAGTTCAACTAAACAAATTTTAATAAACATTGATTTACACGTTTACGAAACTTATTATGATTTTTACACATCACACAACTTTGAACGTAAACAAATTTTATATTAAAAGTACAAAAGATAAAATAGGTGTAAATCATTTTGTTAGAATGTATAAATTTTGCAGGTAAGACTTCTGGAAAAAAAGAATTTAGTTTTTAAATGGACACAACGCTATCATTGAAGCCTGATTTAGTGATAAAAGTTCAAATAAGGAACAATATTTTTTCTTTAATAATCAATTCACCATTATCATCCAATATTTACTCAATTTTTCCCTAAAAGGTAGTTTTTGTAATGCTAGACCGAAAAATGTATTTTTTAGTACAACTAGCCGGAAAAAGTAGCTTCGTGCAAAAAAAGAAGCAAATAGAGGAGTGCGAGGTCTGCATAAATAATACTTCGTTTCTAATCAGTTCTGTTATGTAAATGAAATTTTCGTTCCATTAACATTATGTGACTAGAATGGTTCTAGATAGATAGTGAAACTTGGATGTACATATACTGTCTAAAGGTAACTCGTGAAATCCTTTTTTTTTTTAGATTTCAAATTTCTTTCCTATAGAAAGAAAATTATCACCTATTTTTGTCAGATTTTTATAGAATATTTAGAAAGATATTTTTAAATTTTCATTTCTACAATTTCAGCTATCTTATCTTGTCTGATGCAGGAAATTCTTTATCTTTACTTATTATTTTTAAATTCTTTATAAATTCTTTATACTTTTTTTTATCAATGAAACTTTCGGGAAATATTCTTTGCTTACAGACAACAATTTCTACTATTTGGAAAACAAATTAAGTAATTATTGTCTGTCTAAAAAAAACTTTTTTCTTCTAAAAATCGATACATTTTTTTTAAAGGAAAGTCTGTTGTATCTTATTGTTTATATTTAATAAGGTCATCAATCGCGCGCTGCGCAAGCGTTTAGTTTTTTCGGTTTGCGAGGAAAAATATATGTTAATACAAAATATGAATTTGGAATAACTATATTTATTTTTTGAGTTGAATTGTTTTTAAGTTTATATAAACATATTTTTCCAGAGATCCTTAAGAAAATTAAAAAAGATTTTTGAAGACTTCAGATACATCAAATGAAAACTTTAACAAAAAAGTTCATTTTCAATTAAATAGTTGAATTTTTAACCAAAAAAGACGAAGTCCCAACGAAAAATGAAATAGTTGATATTTCAACCAAAAGGATTTTAATCTTAAATAAAAAAAGATGAATTTGATTTAAAAAAGACAAATTTTTACCCAAAAAAGATTTTTCACTCAAGAACGAAAAAAACAACCAAATTATAATTTGAGAGAAAAAATTATTTTTAATACAAAATGAGTAGAAAATCTTTAAAAATTTTAAAATATTGTTAATCTCTTGAAACATCTTATAATCTAAATGAAAATGTAATAGTCGATATTTCCGAGGATATTTCAACCAATAAGATTTTTATTTTAAATCAAAAATAGTTCAATTCAACTAAAAAAGACGAATTATCAACAAAATAATACTTCAATTTTCAACCAAAAAAAAATTTTCAGTCAAGAAAGAAAGAAAAATTAACCAAATTATAATTTCAGGGAAAAAATCATTTTTAATACAGAATAAAAATTTTCAATAACTTTTTTTTTTTAATTTATTTGTTTTAAAGGTTATATAAATATGATTTTCCTTGGATTCTTGAGTAAATTCAAAAATATTTTTAAGATTTTAGATACGTCGGAAAAGTATTAAGAAAATTTGTAAGAAAGATTTTTTTATTTTACAGAATTTAAAAAAATTTTAGTCAAACTTTGAGTCAGTTTAAAAGATAATAATTAGGATTTGGTGAAGTTTGGCAGAAATTAAAAATATTACTATAAATAAAAATAATATAATATATAAATATAAGAATATAATTAAATATGAATAGATTATATTATTATATTATATTATTATATTAAATTATAAATATAAATATAAAATTAAGCAATGAGCTTTTAATTTGAAATCAAAAACAATTCAATTCCTCTAAAAAAAGTCGAATTTGCAACAAAATACTTGAATTTAAAACCAAAAAAGTTTTTTCATTAAAGAATGAACACAAATTTCAACCAAATTATAATTTGTCAGGAAAATTAATTTTTAATACCAAATTAAAATTTCGGATATCTTGTTATTTTTCAAGTTTATTAGTTTATTAATTCGTTAGGTTATATAAATAAAATTTTGTTATGTAAATAAAATTTTGTGATATAAATAAAATTTTCCTAGAAATCTGGAGAAAATTCAAAAATATTTTTAAGATTTTAGATATGTCGAAAAAGTATTTAGGAAATTTTTAAGCAGGTTTTTTTTATTCTACCAAATTGTACAGAATTTTGGGAAAAAATCGAGTCAGTTTAAAAGATATTTAGAACTTGCCAAAGTTCGGAAGAAAATTAAAAATATTTTATAAATTTTTAAAAATCTTTTAAAGTTCTAAAATATCTAAAATTCCTAAACATCTTTTAAACTGAATGAAATTATTCCTAAAATTTTGAGTGATGTTTAAAATTTTTTTAAATTGCCTTAAAACCTTCAAGATTCTTTTTTGACAATTTTTGTTATGTTTTAAAATCTTAAATAATCTCTTAAAATTAATTTTTCAACATAACAAATAATCAACAATTTTTCCAAGAATCTTTTGGAAATTTTTTTATTATCTTAAAACCTTTCAAAACATTTAAAAAGGTTCATCATTTTATTTAGAAATCATAAAAAATCAACATAGAGATTACAATTCTTTACAATTTCTGTAAAGTTTAAATTATTTTTGAAATTGTTTCAAAACTTTTAAGGCTCTGTCTAGTCCCAAAAAGTTGGGGAAAATGGAAAAGGGGACGAACTAGCTGATCTTATAAAAAATATTGGACTAGAAGTCTATTTCTTTTAAAATGATTAGAATTTTTCCTGAAATGTTCAAAAAATCTTTCAAAATGAAAAAATTACCTTAAAATCTTCTAGATTCTTTTTCAATAATTTTGGAAATGTTTTGAAATGTTTAAAAAACTTATTAAATAATCTTTTAAAATAATTTGTCAAAATAAAAAACCATTTAAAATTTTCCCAGGAATATTAATTAAATTGGTTTATTCTCTTGAAAACTTTCCAAACGCTTAAAAAGCTTCTTTTTCGAAATTTTGAATAAATTAGTCAAACATGTTGTTTTTTCTTAAGTAAATAAAGAATATCCTGTATTGTAAAAGATGGGATAGTTAAAATTGTAGAAATGAAAATTTAAAAACTTCAAAAAGTCAAACTTTCGTTATAAAAACCTTAATAGCGACCTCTGAATATTGTTTTAATCTGTCAAAAATAGGGGATCATTTACTCGTCTAAAGAAATTTTCAAATCTAAGAAAAGAAATTTTTGAGGCACCTTACTTCATGAAATAGCTAGAAATTTTAAATAGATAGTGTAACTGCCAATTATTACACAATTTTTTTTTAACACATCATGAAATGTCTACACTTTTCATAAAGCGTCTATAAATTAGTGGCTACGACGTATTATATGCATATAATTTTGTACAAGTATGTATAATGTGCAACTGCTGCGTGTGTGTTAAAATTTTCTTGCAAATGGAAAAAATCAATGATTATATAATAAAATAATTATAATAATACAATCTTCAACCTGTAAAACAAACGTGTAATCCGCTAAATCATGATTATATGTGTCTGAAATCTTTTCGCAACTTTCATTATCAGAAACAAATTATGAGATTTTTTGTGTTAGAATTTTTGTTGTTGAAAAATCATAAATTGCGATATAAATATATGTAAGAAATTTGTAGCGCAAAAAGTAAGAAAATTCTAGTGAATTTTTGTAAGTTTCAGTAAATTTAACATAATTCAAATACAATGCCTTCCGCCTCGAGTGACCCTTAAAAATTAATCATCAGAATGTACTCAAATTCTGAAAAAATTCCCTTATAATTTTAGAATGTTTCCTGGTATCTCTACATTTTTGAAGGTAATTTTTTGTTTAAAGGGAATTCAAGTATTAAGTATCGAATTTGTTTAAACATGTAAGTACTATATTAAATTCAATTTCAAACATTTTCAATTCCTAAGACTTCATCTAAAAATCAATCAATCAAGCATATGAAGTTTCAACTAAAATGATGAGTCTAAAATAGATTATTTTTCAAGCAAACAGTTGCATTTTCAACCAAAAAAGATTACATTTTTAACAAAAAAGATTAATTTTCAAACCAGAAAAACGAATTTTCAACAAAAGAGTATAATTTTTAACTAAGAAAGATTTTTAAATCAAGAATAAAACAAATTTTCAACTAAATACTTGAAATTGCAAGCCGAAAAGACGAATTTTTTTATAAAATGGTTTTATTTTCAACAAAAAATTCAATTTTTAAGCAGATAGTTGAATTTTTACAAAACAGTTGAATTTTTAACCAGGAAATATGAATTAACAAAAAAAGAAAACATGTTCAACCAAACTTTTTTGTCGAATATCCATATTTTCGAAATGAAAATGTAAGTGCTTGGTCGAAAATTAATCTTTTTTAGTTGAGGATACAAATATATTGTTGAAAATTCAACTATTTGGTGGAAAATGAACTTTTTTGTTAAAAATCCATATTTTCTGGTTAAAATTTCAACTGTTTTGTGAAAATTCAACTGTTTGGTAGAAAATAAACTTTTTTTTTGTTGAGAATTCATATTTTGAACGAAAAAGCTCAATCCTCAACCTAAAAGGATTCATTTAAAAAACGCCAATATGAACTTTGACAAAAAAATTTTTTTTAACCAAGAAGCGCATTTTTAAACAAACAGTTGAAATTTCAAGATAAAAAGATGAATTTTCTGTAGAAAAGTTGATATTTTAACCCGAGAATATCAGTTTCCACCCAAAAAGATAATTTTTAACAAAATAATATAATTTTCAACTGAGAAAGATTTTTCAGTCAAGATAGAAAAAGCTTAACCAAATTGTTGAATTTTGGAAAAAATTGGTGAATCCTCAACATAAACAGATTCATTTCTGAAAATAGAAAATATGGATTTTCAACAAAAAAGATAATTCTTAAACAGATAATTTACCACAGAATAGTTGAATCTTCAGGCTAGAAATATTAATTCATAAAAAATGCCAATATCAACTTTCGCCAAAAAAATTAATTTTCAACCAAGAAGTTAATTTTTAACCAAGCAGTCTAATTTTCAACCCAAAAATATCAATTTTCATCAAAACAGTTAATTTTCAATCAAATAGTTGAACTTTTAACAAAAAGGTCTAATTTTCAAGCAAGAAAGATTTTTAAGTCAAGTAAGAAAAGAAATTCGAGCAAATTATAGAACTTTTGAAAAAAATAGTTGATTTCTTAACATGAAAATATCAAGTCCTAAAAAATAGAAAATATGAATTTCAATAAAAAAGTTAATTTTTAACAGAGTAGTTGAATCTTCAACCTAAATAGATTAATTTCTGGAAAACCCAAATAATATGAATTTTGAAAAAAAATTAATTTTCAATCAAGAAGTTAATTTTTAACCAAACCGTTTAATTTTAAACCAAACAGTTGAAATTCCAAGCTAAAAAGACGAATTTTTTACGAAATAGTTAAAATTTTAACACAAAAATATCTATTTTCATCAAAAAAGTTAATAATTAATCAAATAGTTGAATTTTTAATAAAATAGTACAATTTTTGTCAAAAAGATTTTTTATTCAAGAAAGAAAGAAAATAGTTGAATCCTAAACATAAACAGATTAATTTTCGAAAATAGAAAATATGAATTTTCAATAAAAAAATTTAATTTTCAACCAAATAATTGAATTTATAACAGAATAGTAGAATTATCAACCTTTACAAATTAATTTCTCAAAAACCCAAACATGAATTTTGAACAAAAAAATTAATTTTAAACCATGAAGTTAATTTTTAACCAGACAATTGAATTTTCAACCAAACAGTTAAAATTTCAAGCTAAAAAGACGAATTTTCTACAAAACAGTTAATTTCCAATCAAATAGTTGAATTCGCAACAAAATAGTATAATTTTCAACTGAGAAAGATTTTTCAGTCAAGGAAGAAAAAACATTCAACCAAATTGTTGAATTTTGGAAAAAATAGTTGAATCCTCAGCATAAACAGATTAATTTTCGTAAATATAAAATATAAATTTTCAATAAAAAAGTTAATTTTCAACCAAACACGTACATTTTTAACCAAAAAATATGAATTATTAAGAAAAGATTTAATTTTCAACAAAAAAGTCGAATTTTCAACAAAATAGTTGAATCCTCAACCTATACAGATTAATTTTCGAAAAACGCAAATATGAATTTAAAAAAAAAATAAACATTTCTAACCAAAAAATTAATTTTCACCAAAAAAATTAATTTTCACCCAAAAAATCATTTTCAACCAAATAGATGGGATTTCATGCTGAAAAGTTCAGTTTTCAATCAAGAAAAATTTTTCAATCAAGAAAGAAAAAAAATTCAATGAAATTGTTGAATTTTGAAGCTATTAATATTTTTCTGAGATTAGTAGTTAAGATAAACAAATTTTTATTTGAATAAGTATAAATCTAGTACTATAAGTTTACTTTTACAAATGAAAAAACGTCGTTATATAATTTAATAATAAAATTTCTTGAACCAATTGAAACAAGCTTAAAAAAACTCCCTGACTTTTCCCTGACTCTTCCTGAAAAAAATATGCCCTGATATTTCCAGGTTTTCCAGGCAAGTAGATATCCTGATCATCAAATTGGCCTGGGTTGGATGCGTTTAAAAAAAGGACAAAACCTTTTGCAATTTTTCAACAAAATTCTTTACCCAAAAATTCCAAAGTCCTGACCTACTGTCGAAAAAATAGATGTTTGATTCAAATAGTTGTTTGATCTAAATTCAGTAAGAAAAAACTACAATTCGGACATGACACGTAAAGAGTCAAACTATGTCAACTGTATCACAAAATTTTTGTGAAAAGTCAAAAGATGAAAATTATTGGACCCATACGAAGTATTTAGTCATACAAAAAAGAAAACAAAAAAACAATTTAAACAATTTTTAGTAATTATTTATTTTTGTTAGCTTTCAAGTTAAATGAACATTTGAATAAATTAAATTCTTACTGAGATAATTAAGTTACATTTTAATGAAAGGTATATAAATATCCTAGGTTTTTAATGAACCAAACACATCGAAAAAACTTTGCAAACTAATAATTTTTATCTTTTGAATTTTCACGAAAATTTTCTGATACAGTTGACATGGTTTGACTCATACAAACTGTGATTTCATGGATGCACAAGTCCTAATTTGTTGACTGAGTGACCAATAAATAAATGGGGCAGTGCTGAATTAATTTTTTAAGTGCAAAACACACATTATTCCCCGAGATAGTACAAACCTTGGTAGCCCCACTTGTTCTCAGGACGTATAATTCGGTCGGCCCAACGCATACATGGATTCACGCATCTTTGTGTAACGGCTCGTCCACCGCGAACTATTTAGTAAAAAAAAAAAAACAATAACGAAGACTTAACCATGTTTTTCGTACTTCTTAATTTACACGAATATTATCCTGCT
>JAUELO010000351.1:1956971-1970941 GCA_032357855.1 Amphibolips quercusostensackenii
ATAGACACTACCTTAATTTTAATCCTTTCACATATTCCCTATGTGAATAATACGGCAGTTTATGTTCTTCAACAAGAGAATTTTGCAAAATCGAAATTACTAATTAAATATGAAACAAAAGTCTACTCCTAAGCTGAAATGCTGCTGAATTGGGGCCTAGTAAAGTTTGATGACCATTTATCCAAATTGGGGAAAATAAAAATATGTGTGTGTGAGTACTTAAAAGTTTGTTATAAGGAAAACCGCGGGATTTCGCCGAGAGCGGGTTTTAATCTGAAGAACTGCACCTGCTCCCAGCGAAATCGCGGTAACATTTCAGCTATAACCACGTCTCGCGACCGTGAGATAGGTATATATAAATTCATATATTCATTCGCAAATTACCGTCGAAATTTAAGATATGTTTTTCAACGAGGGCTTCAACCCTCTTGATTTTTATGATACAAAATAAAATTTTCTACTTGATTAAAAAAAATTTTCAGGTTGAAAATATTTCAAAAAATTTAATACAATATGTAGATTTTTGAATATTTTAGCGAAAAGTTTAGCAGCTTTTCAAGAGAATTAAAAGATTTTTCTTGAGAGTTTTGGAAAAGTAAAAGTGATTTATTCGAACAAATTAATTCAAAGAGAATGTAGAACATATTTTGAAACATTTAAAAAGATTTATAACATTGTCGAAAAGAATTCTAAAGATTGTAAGGTAATTATTTTAATTATGCACATTAAAAAAATGTGGAAAAAATTCGAAACATTTGAAAGGATTTTAAAGGTTTAAAGTTTTTAAGATAATTAAGAAACTAGCTGTAGATTCGATCTCCAGTGTTTCCACTTTATTTGTATTTATATTTATATGATGCTCATTTCACGAGCACTTCGCTTCCCGTTAGCAAATGTATTTGCTTCCTCATAAAGGAAGCATTAGTGATTTTTTAAATAATAGACAAACTAAAGTTTCCATTTTGATCAATTTAGTAATAGAAATTTACAAAAAATGCAAAATCACAAAATAATACAAATTATTTTTAAAATACAATGACAACTCAGGAAAATAAAATTTTGTATTTGAAATGGTAATTTTTAAGCTGGAAAAGGGAAATTCTCACACCCTATCTCTTCCCCAGCTTTATGATTTTTTCAGAAAAATTGGCAGAATTATTTTATTTGAAAATTTATTATCAAAAGGTCTTTTCAATGCATGCATCAACTTTGAATTATGTTAATGAAAAAAGTTTTTCTATTTAAAACAGATGTTTCAAATATTACGAATGAGCATGACTTCCTTACTCTCCGATAAAATGTATCAATAACATAGGTCAATCTATTCGTCTCGAAACAAAACATCTTTTCTATTTTTACATCTACTTCAGATTATGAGAATGAGAAAATTTTTACTATAAAAATCGATCTTTAGTATAATATAAATGACATATTAATGATCATAACTTCCCTACTCTTTAATAAAATATATAATATTATAGGTCAATCAATTCGTCTCGAACCAAGGAATCTTTTATATCCTTGCATCAACTTTGAATTATTTTAAAGAAAAAAGTTTTACTATAAAAAAACGGTATTTTCAAATACTATGCATTGCCACAGCTTTCTAACTGTTGAATAAAATGTTTCAATATTATAGGTCAATCGATTCGTCTCCAATAAACAAATATTTTCTATTCTCACATCAACTCTGAATTATGCATATGCGAAAATTTCTACTATAAAAATCGGTTTTCAATATAACATAAATGACCATAACTTCCTCACTTTTTACTTAAATATATTAATGTTATAGGTCAACCGATTCGTCTCGAACCAAGGAATGACATCCACACATCTACACACACACACACACACACACACATCCGGACATTTGCTTAGAATTTTGAATTAGGCATTTTTAAATTGAGGAACGTTTAATCAAATAAATTAAAATTTTTGAAAATGTTGAATTTTCAACAAAAAATGGAATAGTTAAATTTTCAGTTAAAAATTTATTTTGACAAAATAAAAAAAAATACAAAATTTTCAATAAAAGAATTACATTTTCAACCAAAATATGCATCTTTAACAAAATAGTTGAATCTTCAACCAAAAAAAAAAAAATAATTTTTACCCAAACGTTTGGATTTTTAAACAAAAACGATGAAATTTCAACTCAATCAGATGAATTTTCAACAAAAAAGACGAATTTTCTACAAAACATTGAAATTTTTTAACCCAAAAATATCATTCTCCAATAAAAAGGTCATTTTTAATCCAAAAAGATGAATTTTCAACCAAGAAGATTCCTTTTGTATTGAAAAATCGAATTTTGAAGTAAATGGATGGATTTTTAACCAAAAATGGAAGTTAAATTTTCCAGTAAAAATTAATTTTAAACCAAGAAAACAAACCAAATTTCAATAAAATAGTTCAATTTTAAATCAAAAAGATGAATCGTTAACAAAATAGTTGAATCTTCGACAAAAAAAAAATTAATTTCCATTCAAACAGATGGATTGTCAACCAAGAAAGATGAAATTTTAACCGAAAGAGACAAATTTTCAAAACAAAGACGAATTTTCTACAAAACATTAGTATTTTTGAACTCGAAAATATGCTTCATCAAAAAAGGTCATTTTTAATCCAAAAAGATGAATTTTCAACAAAGAAAATCAATTTTCTATCAAAAAAGACGAATTTTCAGGCATATATAGTTGCATTTTCAACAAAAACGGAATGGTAATTTTCATCCAAACAGTTAGATTTTTAAACAAGAAAGATAAAATTTCAACCAAAAAAGATACATTTTTAAAAACAAAGACGAATTTTCTACAAAAAATACGAATTTTCTACGAAACATTGGAATTTTTGAACCTAAAAATATGACTCTTCAACAAAAAGTCATTTTTAATCCAGAAAGATGAATTTTCAATCAAGGTCAATTTTCTACCAAAAAATACGAATAATCAAATAGTTGAATCTCCAACCAGAAAAAAATGAATTTTTATCCAAACAGCTGGATTTTCAACTAAGAAAAATTAATTTCAACCGAAAGAGATGAATTTTCATAACAAAGACGAAACTTCTACAAAAAGTTGGAATTTTTGAACCCGAAAATATAATTCTTCAACAAAAAAGATAATTTTTTAATCCAAAAAGATGGATTTTCAACCAAATTCGTGAAACGAATTTTCAATAAAATAGTTTAATTTTAAAACAAAAAATAATTCTTTAACATAATAGTTGAACCTTCAACCCAAAAATATTAATTTTCAGCCAAACAGTTGGATTTTCAACCAAGAAAGATGAATTCTCAATGAAAAATATAATGTAATTGATATTTCAACGAAATTGGACTTTAATTAAAAAATTTAAAAAATAGTTAAATTCAATAAAAAGACGAATTTTCAATTAAGTAGTCGAATCCTCAACAAAAAGTGATGAATTTGTAACTAAAATGATGGATCTTCAACCAAATGATCAATTAAAAAAAAAAAAAGATTAAACTTGAACCAAGAACAGTTGCACTTTCCACCAAATAGGTAAATTTTAAAGTCAAGACGAATGTTAAAAAAGAAGTTTACCTATTTAACCAATAAATTAATTTTCAACGAAATAGTTAAATTTTTTACCAAATAGTTCAATTTTCAACCTGTAAACATGAATTTTCACCAAGAAGATAATTTTTCTACCAAAAGACAAAATTTTAACGAAATACATGAATTTTCATCCAAACAATTGAATTTTCTACTAAAACAGATCAATGTTCAACTAAAAATGAAGCAGTTGAATATTACGTTAAAAAAAAAAGAATTACAAAAAAAAAAATTCAACAAAATAATTGAAGTTTCAACCTTTTTCCTTTTCCTCTTTCCCTTTCCTCTTTTCCCATTTCCCCTTTCCTTTCTCCTTTTCCTATTTCCCTTCCCCTCTTTCCCTTTTCTCCAGTTCCATTTTTCTCTTTCCCTTTTCCCCTATCCCCTTTACACTTTTCCCCTTCCGCTTTAACCTTTCCCATTTCTCCTTTCGCCTTTTCACCTGTTTCCTTTTTTGCCCTTTTCCAATTTCCCCTTTCCAATTACCCATTTCCCTTTTCACTTATCTCCTTTTACCCTTTCCTAGTCAGCCTTTTCCATTTCTCCTTTGCCGCTTTTCCTCTTACCCCTTTTCCTTTTCCCTTTCCCTCCTTTCCTCTTCCCCATTTAAAATTTCTCCTTTTCCCATTTCCCCTTTCCTCTCTCCCTTTCCACTTTTTCTCTTGCCCTTTTCCCTTCTTTTCTTTCCTTATTTTACCCTTTTCCCTTTCCCCTTGTCCCTTTTTCAATTTCCACCTTTAACGTTTCACCTTCCGCTTTGACCTTTCTTATTTCTCCTTTCCCCTTTTTCTTTCGTTTATGTATTTCAACCAAATACATGAATTTTCATCTAAACAATTGAATTTTTTACTAAAACAGATCAATGTTCAACTAAAAATGAAGCAGTTGAATATTCCGTTAAAAAAAAATGAATTACAAAAAAATTTGAAGTTTCAACCTTTTTCCTTTCACCTTTTCCCATTTCCCCTTTCCTTCCCCATTTTCCCATGTTCCTTTCCCTCTTTCCCTTTTCTCCAGTTCCCTTTTCCTCCTTCCCTTTCCCCTATCTCCTTTACACTTTTCTCCTTTACACTTTTCCCCTTTCCCCTTCTGATTTAACCTTTTTCATTTCTCTTTCCCCCCTTTTCACCTGTTTCATTTTTTGCCCTTTTCCCATTTCCCCTTTTCACCTATCTCCTTTCCGCTTCCCTTTCCCCTTTTCTATTTCTCCTTTGACGCTTTTCCTCTTACCCCTTTTCCTTTTCCCTCATTTCCCCTTCCCCATTACGAATTTCTTCTTTTCCCATTTGCCCTTTCCTCTCCACCTTTCCACTTTTCTTCTTGCCCTTTTCCCTTCTTCTCTTTCTTTATTTTCCCCTCTTTCGCTTTTTATTTTCATTTTCTTTTTCCCTTTCCTCTTGCCCTTTTCCCATTTCCCCTTGTAACTTTTCACCTTCCGCTTAACCTTTCCTATTTCTCCTTTCTCCTTTGCCCCTTTCCCTTTTACTCTTTCCCTCGTTGCCCCTTGCCAATTTCCTCTTTTCCTCTCCCTTTCCCCTTTTCCACACACTGTTTTTTTTTATTCTACACATTTTTTGGAAAAAACTCTCTGCTGTACAAGTAGAGCAAAACCGTGATAACATGAATATGTTGGAAGCGGACACGTAATAGATGATGACGTCATCGTTACACATTTTTCGTTTCGATTTTTTCGTGTTGATCTTTCGCCGCGCCCCCGTGCCTAACATATTCATGCTTGAAAAAAGGGGAATAGAAGAAAGAGTGTAAAGTCTGAAATAATTACAGTATCATTTGATCTTCTATACCTCCCTCTTCCTAACATTGCACCACTACGTACGGATAATAAACTAATTTTTCTCTCTTGTGTATGCATTCCTTTAGAATCAGATGATATTGCGCAAATGTGCTCACAAGGATCCACTCACAATTGTCTTGCGACAAGAATGCCTCCAGCTGGTTGCGTGTACGTGCCAACATCAATTGGCATCAATCAGACCGTTTACAAGCCTAATTTCTTTATGGGATTTATATACGACAACATCTCTGGAAAGCTGCAGAGCGACTCGCTGCTCTCATTTTTTGCGAGTTTCTATCTATAAAATACTTCGCTAGTCGAATTATAGCTATTTTATGACTTTAGCAGATACATAAAGGGTATTCCGCTATTGTAAAACTTCATTTTATTACAATTTCCTGAGGCATTACAGACTTCACAATGCAAAATTTTCTTAAAATAGGAAAAACGGAGGGAGAAAAAATAATTTTTTGAGTACTTCAAGTGTCTTTACCTGTATTTTTTCATATTTTTTAACACATATTTATGGGCATCAATGTTATGATGAATTTCAGTTTTGGTTGTCAAATTTAGACCTAACATTTTTTTAAACTGAAACTCAGAGGAAAGATTAACAATATTTTTTATATATTTTAATAAATACAAAAATAATGGAACAATTTCATTTACCATTTCATTTCCCATGTGTTTCATATTTCATAAATAAATTTAGGGTTAAATTTGACCCATTGAAACTCAAGTTTATCATAAAATTGATGACATTCAGTCAACATTTTTGTTTAACACCAGAAATTTTGAAGAAATTCTACATAAACCTTTAATTTCAATTAAAAATATATAATTTAAGAAATTAAATTCAGAATAAATCGAAATTTAATTTTTTCTTTAACGTCCAACATCCTCCATTCGTATTAAAAATATATTTAAAAAAAAAAGAAAAAAAAATCAGACGACCTTCAACGATTCGGTGTCTCGGCTTTAATTCGACTTCAGACATATGTGTTGTCCAAATTTTATCATTGGATTTATGTTTTTCTAACTTTCGACAATTTCGTAGAAAAATTTTAACTGTAAAATAATTATGAACACATAAAAGTTCCATATTGGACATAATATCAACTTTAGCGACGTCAAAATATTTGTTTAAAAATCCGAAAAAAAATAATCTTCTCACCACAAGAATTTTGATCTTTAAGGTTTTAGAAAATCCAAAAATCGAGATTAGGCTGGGCACCCTAGGATACATACATTTTTTCCAAGATAAATTTTTACAGTAAGAGTTAAAAAAAGTATGTAAGTATGAAAAAAGAAATATCTTGAAAATAGGAGAAATTTCTCATAAAAAAGTTCATTATAAAAAAAAATCCTAGCACATAAAAAAATGTAACTGTGGTTTTAAATCCTGCACTTAAAAGTTCACGTGGTCTTCTTTCAACTATGAATCTTTGAAACATATCGTGAAAAAATCCACTCCATTTTATTCAATTTCAACACATTTTAATGGTCCCCGACTAATTTACCAAAAATTTATTGTACAAAATTATTAATCAATCAAACTGTAAACAAATTTTTAAAAATATTATTGAATTTTAAACAGTTTTCATTAATAATACTATAAAAAATTTTTAAATCCTAAAATTATATTCATATTATTTTAATTAGTAAAAAAAATCAATTCTTATCAATCGAGGGGGTTGTCTACTCGATTTTTACGTATTCAATAAATTTCAAAGATTTCAAAGATTCCAAAAGGTATAACAGACTTCAAAATATTTCAAAGATTTCACAACAACTTCAGAAGATATCAAAGATTTTAAAGAAATTCAGAAAGATTTCAAAATATTTCACAAAGACTTCAGAACATTTCGCAAAGATTTTAAAGAAATTCACAAAGATTTCAAAGGTGTTCACAAACAAATATTTCAAAAGATTTCAGAAAGATTTTAAAGAAATTCATAAATATTTCACAAGATTTCAAAAAAATTCATAAATATTTCACAAGATTTCAAAAAAATTCATAAATATTTCACAAGATTTCACCGAAATTCAAAAAGATTTAAAAATATTTCAAAGATTTCAAAGAATTTAACAAAGATTTTAAAAAAATATGAAAGATTTTATAAATTTTTCAAAGGAATTCACAACGATTTCAAAAAATTCCATAGCAATTCATAAAGAATTCAAATATTTTAAGAATACCAAAATATTTCAAAAGATTGATCAAAAATTCAAAAGATTTCACAAGACTTCATAACGATTTCAGAAAATTTCATAAAGGTTTAAACAAATTTCAAAGATTTACCAAAGACTTCAAAGAAATTCACAAAACTTTTACAAACATTTCAAAGAAATTCGCAAAGATTTTAAATACTTCATGAGATTTGAAAATATCAAAATAATTTCAGAAATGTTCCAAATGATTTCAAAAGATTTCACAAAGATTTCAGAAATATTTTAAAGGATTTAAACAAGATTTTGAAAGATTTCAAATTAATTCACAAAAAAATTCAAAAAACTTCATAGATTTCACAGAAATTCACAAAGAAATAAAATTTTTTCAAGAATTCCAAAAGATTTCAGAAGATTTCAGTAAGTTTCAAAGAAATTCGCAGATTTCAAAAGACTTCATAAATATTTTTCATTTTATTTCATTTATTCAATAATCCAGCAGTTTTTAAAGATTTCTGAATTTTTCAAAGATTTCAGAAAATTTCACAGATTTCGAAAGACTTCAATTTTTTTTTAAAGATTTCAGAATGATTTCAAAGAATTTCACAAAGATTTCAGAAATATTTTAAGGATTTAAAGAAGATTTTGAAAGATTTCAAACAAATTCACAAAGAATTCAAAAATTTTTCAAAATTTTCAAAAGATTTCAAAATATTGAATGAAGTGTCAAGGAAATTCACAGATTTCAAAAGACTTCATAAATAGTTTTAAAGATTTCTGAATATTTTAAAGATTTTAGAAAATTTCACAGATTTCAAAAGATTTCAAATTCTTTAAAAGGATTTCAGAATGATTTCACAGAATTTCACAAATTTTTCAATTTTTTCAAGGATTTCAAAGAAATTCAAAAAGAATTAAAAAAATTAAAAGATTCCAAAAGATTTCAAAGAAATTCACAAAGATTTCCAAAGAATTGCACGATACCATAAAGAATCCAAAAGATTTCATAAAGATTTTAGAAAGATTTCAAAGAAATACACAAGGATTGCAACAAAATGTTAAGATTTTATAAAAATTCAGAAAGAATTCAAAATATTTCAAGGATTGCAAAAGATTTCACAAAAATTCACAAGCTTTCAAACAAATTCAAAGAAATCCACGTAAGGATTTCAAAAAACTTCATGAAGATTAAAAAAAAATTTTTTTAGAAAATTTCACAAAGACTTCAAAAGATTGCACAAAAATGCCAAACGAGTTCACAAAAATGCCAAACGAGTTCACAAAAATGCCAAACGATTTTAAATAATTTCACAAAGGTTTCCATAATTTTATAAGATTTAAAATAAATTCAACAAGAGTTTGAAACATTTCAGAAAATATCAAAGATTTTAGAAATATTTCAAAGGAATTTACAAAGATTTCAAAATATTTTTAAAATTTTATAGAAATTCATACAGAATTCAAACAATTTCAAGAATACCAAAATATTTCAAAAGATTTAACAAAAGTTTAAAAGACTTCAAATATTTCAAAAGACTTTCTGAATATTTCAGAAAATTTCACAAAGATTTTAAAGAAATTCACAAAGATTTTAGAAACATTTAAATGAAATTCACAACGATTTCAAAATATTTCACAAACATTTCAAAATATTTCAAAATATATCATAATATTTAGGAATATTTAAAATTTCAGAAATGTTCCAATTGATTTCAAAAGATTTCACAAAGAGTTCAGAAACATTTAAAGGATTTAAAAGAATTACAAAAAGATTTTGAAAGATTTCAAACAAATTCGTAAAGATTAAAAAAAATTTTGATAGATTTCATAGAAATTCAAAAAGAATTTTAAGAAAATTAAGGATTCCAAAAGATTTTACAAATATCCAAAAGATTTCAGAAGCTTTCAAGAAGATTCCCAAGATTTCAAAAGACTCCATAAATATTTTTAAAGATTTCAGAATATTTCAAAGATTTCAGAAAGTTTCAAAGATTACAAATGATTTAAAAGATTTCAAATAGTTTAAAAAGATTCCGGAATGATTTCAAAGAAATTCACAAAGATTGAAAAATATTTTACAAGATTTCAAAGAAATTAAAAAAGAATTTAAAAGATTCAAAATATTCCAAAAGATTTCAAAAAAATTTCAAAGAAATTCACAAAGATTTCTAAAGGAGTGAACGATGCCACAAATATTTCAAAAGATTTCACAAAGATTTCAGAAATATTTCAAGGAAGTAAAAGAAACTCAAAAATATTTTGAAAGGTTTCAGAAAATATCAAAGATTTCAGAAAACTTCCAAAGAAATACACAAAAATTACAACAAAATTTTAAGATTTCACAGAAATTCACAAAGAATTAAAAAATTTCAAGGATTTCAAAAGATTTCACAAAAATTCAAACGAATGCAAAAAAACCCATAAAAATTCCAAAATTCTTCATAAAGATTTCACAAAAATGCCAAACGTTTTCAAATAATTTCACAAAGATTTTGAATGATTTCAGAAGATATTAAATATCTTGAAAAGATTTTTAAAAATTCACAAAGATTTCACAAAATTGCATAGAAATTCACAAAGAATTCCCAATATTTCAAGGATTTCAAAATATTTCAAAGATTTGAAAGAAATCTACAATGATTTCAAAAGACTGCATAAACATTGTAGAAGACTTCAAAGAATTCAAAAGATTTCAAAGGTTTCATAAACATTTCACATATATTTTAAAGAATTTCACAAAGAATTCAAAAGATTGTATAGACTTCACAAATATTTCAGAAAGGATTTAAAGAATTTTACAAAGATTTCAATGATTTCACAAATATTTCTAAAGATTTCACAAAGATTTCAAAGATTCCAAAAGATTTCAAATAATTTCACAAATGTACACCAGATTTCAAGAGTGATAAACCCCTCGGTATCAATTCGACAATTTGAAATTCGCGGTAAAGTACTAAAATAATTATTAGGACTTTAAAATAAATAAATAATTAAAAAGAAACGTACCTTCTTATCTGTGCGCTTTGATTTATCCCGATCATTTTGCACTACTTGAACAGTAAAAAAATCCCTGGCAACGTCGCCATGATTTCCAAAAGCCTTAATACTCAGTCTATGTTTTCCTATGTCTTTCTTTGAGGGCACGCCCAATAAGGTGTTTGCTGGCTCGTCCCAATATAGCCAATGCGGAAGCCCTTTACTATTAGTGCCATGTGCCTTCGTATAAACAAAATTTAAATGTTTATAATACAAATATATATGAAATAAGAGTGTCTACCAGACGGATGATTTTAAATTCACTATCACTTTCAGGTTTTATTCTGGTCAATTTTTCATTTTTCCGGTTTCTAACTCAGAATTATAGTTATTTTGGAAAATTCCTCGTTTTAGATATGAGTTATAATTTTTCTCTGAAAATTCCTGATTCCAGATATTAATTATACTTCCTTTTCCGAAAATTCTCCGATCTGATTTGAAATATCAACAATTACACAAATACTTTAAAAGATTTCAAAATATTTAAAATTCCAAAAGATTAAAAGAAATTGCAAAGATTTTATAAAAAAACACAAAAATTTCAAAAGACTTCACAAAGATTTTAAAATATTTCAGAATTTTTCAGACAATTTTACAAAAATTTCAAAATATTAAAAAAAAATTTCGAAATATTTCAGAAGACATGGAAGATTTCAAAAAAATGTATAAAGATTTCAAAGATTTAAAAAAATTTCACACATTTAAAACAATTCACAAAGATTTCAAAAGACTTCAACGATTGCATAAATATTTCAAAGGATTTCAAAATATTTAAAAGACTCCACAATATTTTTCAAAATTCCAAAGATTTTAAAGAAACTCTAAAAGAATTCAAAAGATTTCGAAAAATTTTTAAATATATAAAAAATTTTGCATAGAAATAAAAGAAATTCACAAAGATTTCAAAATATTTCAACGAAGAATTCAAAAGATTTCAAAAGATTCCAAAGATTTAATAGAAATTCAAAAAGAATTAAAAAGATTTCGAAAGATTTCAGAATATATAAAAAAAATTACAAGGATTTTCAAGAAATTCACAAAGATTTCAAAATAGTTCACAAAGAATTCAAAAGATTTCAAAGATTACGAAAGAATTCACAAAGATTTCAAAGAAATTCACAAATATTTCAAACGATTTCAAAGATTTTACATAGATTAAACAAATATTTCAAAAAACATTCACAAAAATTCACAATGATTTCAAAAGGTTTCACAGAGATTCAAAATATTTGAGAATATCTCAAAGATTTCAAAAGTCTCCGCAAAGATTTAAAAAAATTTAATAATATTTCAAAAATTTCAAAAAAATTCAGAATATTTCACAAAGACTTCAAAATATTTCAAAAGACTTCAGAAGATATAAGCAATTTCGCAAAGATTTCAAAATATTTCACAAAGAATTCAAAAGATTTCAAAGATTCCAAAAGAATTTACAAAGATTTTTAAGAAATTCACAAAGATTTCAAAGATTTTACATAGATTTCACAAATATTTAAAAAAAAATTCACAAAGATGCTAAAGATTCCAAAAGGTTTTACAGAGATTCGAAAGATTTCAGAAGATCCCAAAGACTCAGCAAGGTTTTTTTTTTTAATTTCGGAATATTTCAAAAATTTCAAAAAAGTTCAGAATGTTTCACAAAGATTACAGAGGATTTCAAAAATTTCAAAAGATTTCAAAAGATTTCGAAAGACTTCAGAAGATATAAACAATTTCGCAAAGATTTCAAAGAAATTCACAAAGATTACAAAATATTTCACAAAGAATTTAAAAGACTTCACAAAGATTTCAAAAGATTTTAAAGATTCCGAAAGAACTCACAAAGATTTCAAAGATTTTATACAGAGTTCACAAATATCTCAAAAGAAACTCGCAAATATTTCAAAAGAAATTCACAACAAAGAATCTGAAGATTCCACATGGTTTCCCAGAGATTCAAACTATTTCAGAAGATCGCAGAGATTTCAAAAGACTCCGCAAATATTTTTAAAAATTTCACAATATTTCAAAATTTTTTTAAAAATTCAGAAGACTTCACAAAGATTTCAAATGATTCCGAAAGACTTCAGAAGATAGAAACAATTTCCCAAAGCTTTCAAAGAAATTCAAAAAGATTTCAAAATATTTCACAAAGAATGAAAAAAATTCAAAGATTCCAAAAGAATTCACAATGATTTTAAAGATTTTACATAGATTTCACAAATATTTCAAAAGAAATTCACAAAGATTCTGAAGATTGCAAAATGTTTCACAGAGATTCAAAAGATTTCAGAAGATCACAAAGATTTCAAAAGATTCCGCAAATTTAAAAAAAAAATCAGCATATTTGAAAAATTTAAAAAAAAAATAAGAAGATTTCACAAAGATTACAAAATATTTCGAAAAATTTCAGAAGATATACAAAATTTCGCAAATATTTCAAAGAAATTCACAAAAACTTCAAAATATTTCACAAAAAATTCAAAACATTTCAAATATTCTAAAATAATTTACAAAGATTTGAAAGATTTCAGAGAAATTCACAAAAATTTCAAAAGATTTTACAAATATTTCAAATGAATTCACGAAGAATTCACAAAGATTCCAAAAGGCTTTCACAAAGATTCAAAAAACTTCGCAAAGATTTTTCAAAAATCCATAACATTTCAAAAGCCTTCATAAAGATTTAAAAAGATTTCAGAATGTTTCAAAAGATTTCAGAAGATTTTAAAAGATTTCAAAATATTTTTAACTAACCATGTAACTATTACATTTTTAGGTGAAAATTTCTATTTTTTATTGAAAATTGATCTTTTGCAGTCGAAGATTTATGTATTTTGTTAAAACTTCGTCTTTTTTGATCGAAATTTAATCTCCTTGGTTGGAAATTCACCCTTTTTAGTTCAAAATGTAACTATTTAATTCTAGCTTAATCTGGTTTGGTTGAGGATTCAACAATTTGGTAGATAATTAAACTACTATGTTGAAAATTAACTTTTTTGTTCAAAATTCATATTCTTGGTTTAAAGTTATAAAACTATTTTGTTAAAAATTAAACTACTTTTATGAAAATTTAACTTTTTAGCAGAAAATTAACTTTTTTTTAAATCCTATTTTTGGGTTAGAAATTCAACCGCTCTGTAGATAATTAATTCTTTTGCTTTTAAAATTCAACACTGTTGGGAAAAATTGATGTATTTTATTAAATATATGTGTTTTTTGTTAGAAAATTAATTCTCTTTGGTTAAAAAGTCAACTACTTGATTGAAAGTTGAACTAATTGGTTAACAATTCATATTTTTTCATGATTCACCTTTTCGGTTTAAAATTTAAATTTTTTGTTGATATTTCTTATTTTTCTATACAAAAATTAATCGTTTCATCTGAAAATGTATCCTTTATGAGTTGAA
>JAUELO010000351.1:2043092-2054200 GCA_032357855.1 Amphibolips quercusostensackenii
GCCCATTTAGTGTAAGATTATACAGTCAGGTTGATATATATATATATATATATATATATATATTACTTATAGATTGCATAATTGTAGTAGATCCTAGAAAACGAAAGGAAAAACGATCCCGCAGCCACCACGAAAACAGAGAAAGTGATCTCAGCATCATTTCAGGAATGCTGCAAATTTCAAAAGAGTAAATTACTTTTTTTTTAATTCGCCAAGAATAGGAACCTGCTTTTTTTAACAACAAATAAATTTTACACAGAACTGTTATATTTGAAACAATGGAGTTACTTAACTTACTGATCAAGATATTTTTTTTATAGAAATAATATTCTAATACAAACCAATTTTCTGAAATAAAAAAAATCTGACTTAGTGTACTTATTTCTCAAACTTAAATTTACTTACATTAGCGGAGTAGAAGGTTGGGAAGGATCTGGATATTTATTTCGCATCAACAAAATCTCGCAGGAACTAGGAATAGGTTTATATCAAATAAAGTTCAAGCATTAGTCAACTTTGTTGTATATTATGTGCTTATTAAAAGACATATTTTTTAGAAACAGCATCTCTAAATCTAAATTAGTAAAAAGTAAGTAAATTATTAGTGATTAACTAAAACTTCAGTAAAACTTTGAATACAGTGTTATTTGGGTAATGGCATTAAAGAAAGCAAAATATAAATTACAGTTCAATAACTTAGGCCCCGGCTCGAATAAGGTGACACAACATTTTTGGCTCGAGCACGTCATCCCTCTGACCCCTAATTATTCGATCCGGAGCCCCAAATGACATTCTTTCTGCACAAATTTGTTTTTCACATAAAAAATTTAATTTTCGATTTCATAGCGGAAGCCTTCTGTCACAGTACCATAAGCAAACTTATTAGTACCATCGTTGCCCAGCTAGATTACTTGCAGCAAGGAAATTTCCAAAAGCTCTTTGCGCAGTGTAAATTTGGGATGAGATTACCTAAATATTAAGTTAGTATCAAAAATAGTTGTATTAGAAATGGTAAGAAGAGTTGAAGAGCGGATGCAGGTTTTGGTACCCCTTTGGTACGCCGACCCTTAAAAGATGAGAAGCCTAAAAAATGCCAATGGCCAAACACTAATGCAAGACAATAATAGCAAATGAATTTGATTTAAGAACACGAATTTATGACAATTCTAATATAATCAAGAAATTCGATCGTATCGATTATTCCTGTGCAGAAATTTCGCAACATGGCCCTGGAGCTGATAGGGCATAAAACGCCGACATCGACCGGGAATATTGAAAATCCGGAAGACGGCATTACAATAATCCCCCCACCATGCCATACTAGGACTTGCCAGGCCTGGGCATGGTTAAGGCCACGACAAAATATCTGCAAGGATTTTTATAAGAGTTTAAATCAAAATTTATTTGCTCTGAAATTTATTTCTTTAAAAATACTTTTTCTCTTTGGAAAAGCTCTCTATAAATGATAATTTGTCATGACTACCTTTAAAGAATTAAATACTTCGATAATAGCATCCAGGTATCCTGTTAAAGTAATTCGAAAGTTTACTGTATTGTATAATAAAAAATGAGGCACTAATTTACTAAAATGTTTTAAATTTGAATCAGTGAAAGTTCACTGATTTGAAAAGCTAAAAAGGAGCCATTGAACCCAATCAGTATCGACTTACTAATTGTCAGTGAATTTTTCAATGCTAATCAGTGAGAATCTTTACTAATTTGAAATGGAATAATTTCCTCAGACTAAGCCATATTATGTTTTAAAATAAATCTCTTATTCTCAATCTATTATACGAAAAATATCGAATATTATAAATTACTCATGGTGGTCAAGCCTTATATATAATTTTTTTTTTATTTCTCTACCTAAGCTTGGTCCCATTTAAACCCTGAATAATTTTAACTCACTTTTTCTTTTCGACCCATTTTACTTATGAATATCTACATTGAACATTGTCCAAAATTTACATAAAATTTAGGAAGCGTTTACTCAACTGGAATAATATCTCTTCACAACTTGTAACCGAATTTCAATACATTGTAACTTACTCTCTAAATTTGAATCAGTGAGATTTCACTGTTCACCAGTGAAAAACTCTAATTTAGTGAGCCATTTCTCGCTGATTCAAATGTAAGGAGTAAATTGCAGATATGTAAGATAATGAAATTCCATCAACTGAAATTGGGATAAGAGAATTTAAGTTTTCAATTTCAGGGATACTTTTTATTCAAATCAAATGACATTGCAATTAAAGTTTCGGAAGTATTAAATTTAATTACCTGATTAGAATAAGAAAGAGGGTTGTCAGTAAGAGGATTATGTTTACCCCGTTTTACCCCAGTTACAATTTTTCTTTCTTTTAAAATAATAAATGAAATATGTACGTTTACTCCATTCCTTTTAAAAAAACTATTGACTTTAGCAAAAATATGCTTATGACTGAAAATACTACTTTTTCAATTTTTTTTCATATTATTCCAAAATTCGAATTTAAACCCATGAACGCAAAAAATGGCTTTCTCCGATTCAATTTGATCAAAATGATCTACAAATACGAAAGGAGAGCGAAATTCATTTTGGGGCCAAAAAATAGTGCTTATAGGCAACCCTCCTTAACAGACGACTACTTTCCCTTATAGAGAATCTTCATTGCATGTGCGGACGTCCCTTACAAAAGGGATCAGTTTCCATTTTAGAGTTACGTCCCACTTTTTAAAAATCCAACTATTTGGATTGAAGAGCACTGGAAGGCGTACACTGACAATGGAAAAAAAAAGCTATTGAACCATTAACCCGCATATTTGTCCTCATTCAAAAACAGATGTTACTGATTCAAATGGATATGCTACATAATTTACAAAGCCACTATTAAGCAAAAATAAATAATTATTGGTTATACTCATTTAAAAGCCTTGGTACCCCTTTGTTACGACGACCCCTAAAAGACAAGAAGCAAAAATTAAAAAAAAAACTTAATATTCATATACAGTAATAAAATCTACTTTCGAACGACGGCAAATACATGGACTAATGATTCCATGGTATTTCTTTTGTCAGTAAGCAATCTTTAAAATAAAAGTTGCGAAAAATGGGTCTTTCAGAGCCACAGTTAAAATTTCCAAATTCTATAAAAGACCTCGTGTTATCTTTAGTCTAAAAACGGAAAACGTAATTTTAATAAGGAGCCATTCACAAAATACCTAAGATTTTTGCAAGGAAGAAGGGGGGTTCAGAATAATCTTAAAGTGCTTTATGGCGGGAGTGGAAGATTTTACGTAAGAAAAATTTTTACTAAACAATAAAAAAAAGGTCAAATTGGTATTGCTTGTCAGTTATGTCTTCACTATCCATATTTATTGTCTGTATTTAAAAACTAAAATCTTGGTAAGATTTTAAGGAAGTGATGGCGATTAGAACGAATTTTGCGTATGCAGGGAGAAGGGATAGAACATCCCCCCTAAAAAAAACGACTTACGTAATTTGGACATGATTCCTAAAAATAAGTAATTAATTTAAGGCAGAGTCTAAATACCCGGACAGTCCATACGTTTATGTATGTTTATAACATTGGCGAGGCTAAAGGAACGGACTTAACAAGGGGAAGGGGGAGCTGGAAAAGTAAGGGGGCGTGGCTTATGGCCGGACATATAGACACTACCTTAATTTAAACTCAAAAATATAAATAAACGTATAATAATTTGAAATTTGAAGAAAAAAGTTGAATTCATTATTCAAATTGCAAAAAAAAATATTGCAAATTGCAAAAAAACTAGTGAAAATTAAATCATGTCAAATATGAATATTAGAATGGTCTGTTAAAAAACAGATCTAGAATGATTACTATTGTGATTCTTTGACCTGATTCCTAGAAGCTAATTTAACTTTTTCAATTATTTTTGAAATCACTCTTGCATAGTACGGAATATTTTTGCATTTTTTTCTTATCCCCGATGTTTAGCATGTAACAAACCGCGAAATTGACTATTAGAAACCATCACTCATTAATCCAGGGGCGGATCCAGACAAGAGTGGAGGGAGGGGCAGAACAGTTTAGGAACATTAGTTAAAAAAAGGTTATGAGAAAATCTGTGAAGACTGTGTACAATTGATATGTAAATCAGAATTTTCGGGGGGAAGGGTCCATCCGTGGCACCCCCCCTGGATCCGCGCCTGCATAATCTACCCCCACTCCTTCGAACTAATCATGAACACAATCTGAACTCAGAATATAACAGATTACGAATCGCACAAGGGTTAGTATAATTTTTTAAAAATCAATTTCAAGTTATATAGAACTTTCACGGCTTAATTATTTAATGATATAATTTAGAAACGTTTTCCGTTTAGTTTTTTTTTTTAGGTAATTGCATGTGATTTTCTTCGACTGATTATGGTAGTCTATAACACCACGGAATTTTTTAAACCGAAAAAAAATCCAACGCGCCCTTTTTTGCAAAGTCGATTTTTATTTTTAACGCAAAAAAAATAAGGGTCAGCTAATTTTTTAAAATTATTTATTTTGAAACTCAAAAAATTTGATACTTCAATTTATCATTTCACTGACGAATTTCTCAAATTCATTAGTTAACTGTTTATTAAGAAAATATTTTTTATATAGTAGTTAATAAAGTAGACGATCTTTATTATCAGCTGCGACGTTTACTAACTATTTTTGCTTTTAATATAATTTTTCTATTGAAAGTTAGACATCGTGAATTTATTCTTCACACTCCGTCTTGACTTTTTGAAACATAAGCACAATTTACTACGATTTTAATCGTAATTTCAAAATTTCAATAGAAAAATTATATTAAAAAACGACAATAATAAATAAACATTACAACCTTTAACATGATTTACTTTATTAACTGTTGTACGAAAAAATGTATTTCCTCTTTGAATTGAAACCTTTCATTATTGAATATGAAAAGTTCATCAATAAAATCGTAAATTAAGATTCAAATATTTTTAAACTTTATCCGAAAAATTATTTACTGAATTTAATACCTTATATCGGCTGATCTATGTAGTATGGAATTAAGTTCAGAGAAGTCCGCATAAAAAATAAAGTTACGGTTATTCTGTGTAAAAAATCGCGGGTTACTCTGTATATGGAATCAAGCCCACTTTTATCGACTTGACTTTTGAACTTTTGGTGATAAAATAAACAAAACCAGGCCGATCTACAGAACGTTTAACATTAAAATTTTATAGAATTCTCCGTAATATTTAATTATTTTATTAAATCCGAAAAAATCGAACTACTCAAAAAAAAAAACTTGATTCCATATATAGTCACCCTAACCTGACTTTTTGTACGGAATAGCCGTAACTTGAGTCTTCGTAGTTCAAAAATGTATAATTTATCATTCAAAACCAATTTTAGTGAATGTTGTGTTTTTGGATCTCTTCTGATATATTTTTTTGTATTTAACACGAAAATCTACTTTTTTCAAAAAAGGGCCAGATGGATTTTTAGTTTGTTTTGTTTTTTCGTCTTGAAAGTCCGTGGAATTCTAGAGTTCTAGACTTTCATAATCGGTCGCAAAATCCTATATGGAACTTGGCATTTAAACCTGTTGCAGCCCCGCCGTGGCGGCCTAAACTACGAGCCAAGGCAGATTAATGTGTTAACATCTTCGATTCTTGAATCTTTCAAATATATTTCGAGATTTTAAAAGATTTCTAAGAAACCGAGAAAATGAGGTACGCTCTCCCAGTTTAGGGTGACCAGATGATTGTATGGGGAAATCAGGACATTATCCCCCCCCCACCTCTTAAAGCTACGTTTCAACATTAATTTTTATTTAAATATAAAGCAATGTATTCCTTCCTCTTCAAATATTTGTGAAGTTTCAAATATGGCAAGCTTTTTAAAATTAAATTCAAAATTTGCTTCATGTCCAGAAATGGCTTCAAAATAATGAGCAACTCTTAAAACCTCCGAATAGAATGCAATATTTCTGTTCGCGTTAAATAAATCGCAAATCTTGGAATTGCAAAACTTTTCGAAGTATTGCTTATCAATCGCTTTTCCTTTAATTTTTTTTAATTCATAATCTGATCGAAAAGTTTGTCAACTATTTTTGTGATCGGTAAACTTTTTGCGCACTTTTCATGAAAGGGCAGGGCTGACCTAAAAAATTTTTTTTGCCTGCCGGGCTTTGTTCGTCAAAGCTACGTTTTTCCCTGAGATGGGTTAGCTTTCCTCGGCGGGGGTTCTTTGTTCGACGGGGTACTTAATGGGAACAAAAAGTTATTTAAGTTTTAAATTCGAAATCTGTGACTTTTTTGAGATTACATATATCTAAAACTGTTTTTGGGAAGTTAAAAATGAATGTTTTGTTGAAATATAATGAAAATTCAATTTTAAGCTAAAAGTGTTATTGTTCATCGATTCTTAGATTCTTTTCGATCGTAAAAATCCACAGATTTTGAAATTTAAGAATTTTTTGTTTTGAATTTTAATCCCCATACTCGAACAGACTAACATGGCAGCTAGGCCTGACGCCTGGCAGTAGTTTGCCGACCACTGATCTATTTCAGTCCTTTTGGTCGCTAAAAATAAAAAATCCGCGCAATAAAAACGCTAATTTTCGTTTCCGGGCATGAAAAATCAGGACATTGCACAAAAACCAGTAAAACAGGATCGCAATAAAAAATCAGGATATCTGGTCACCCTATCTCTGTGCTATATTATTACGTCGTGTCACGCGAAGTGCAGCTGAGTCATAACCTCGGAGCCATGAGAGGGAGAGACCAGATGCTTTGTTCTTTCTCTCTTCCCCTCAACGCTCCAACCCAGCTACGCTGCTCCCGATGTATGCATTCAATCAATGCGTTTCACTTTCGTGTGATCAAAACGGATTTAACGCTCTGACACAAGCTTTACTCTCCATACCGCGGTCAAAGCCGTTTACACACCAAAATGTAAAATCAAACTCAAAATAATAATGGCTGCATGGCTGTACCTTCAGGATTACAAGATAACTTTAATAATAATCTTGTAATTTGAATTTGTGCTTCACTAACGCGCGGTAAAAGTGCATTAAACTCTGTACTGTTCCCTTCTCAATTTAACGTACAGTAGTGTAAATGAAAAAATTTCAATTCCCACAAATCTAAAGTTATAATTGTATATTTAAATATATTTACTTCCATGATTTACACTTTTTTATTTACAATGTTTATTTCTTGAGCCTTATGTAAACTTGCACATTCTAATCATAGGTCTCTGTTTTTATTCACACATAGCAAACGCGGAAACATCAATCCCAAAATCTTAATCACGTCTTTTGTTCTCAGTCTCGATTGTCAGTGAGTGATTTTGAAAAAAATCTTTAATCAAAAGAAAAAAGAAAATGGCTAAATTTATCATTTTACCAAAATTAACTTTGAACACTCTTGTTCTGGAATGTAGTGAATATTACTGTTTCACATTGTAACTTGCGCAAGGAAACTAGTAAAGGATGTGATATTCACTTTTCACGAAAAAAGCGTTCAGAGTTCATCTTTGCAATGTTAAATAAGTTTAACTTTTTTCATTTATTCCGTCTGCTCGCCTATAGATTTGGAAATATATACTATGTGCAGGAGAGTAAAATTATATTTTCATTCTTTTTTTAACTACGATAAGGACTGAGGGTGATTCAATTTCGAATACGACTAGAAGTAAGCAAGCTCTGGAAGACAGAACTTCTTATTCTGTTGCTTTTTGCTGTCTGGTTCAAAGTCTCTTCATTGCGTTGGAATTAAGGACCCTCATAATGTCGTTCAGTCCCCTGGTCCATGCGGTCGCATAGTTTACACTCTTGAAGACTGTAATCCGCTGGATCGACATCATCGAAATTAACGTTTTCTCTATTTTTTAGAAGCAGAAGAGCTTGAACGATGCATTAAATTTTAAAGATTAAAACACGCTCGTTTGACGCAACTTTTAACGGTTTTTATTACAGCTATAAAGAGTAGCTTAGATAAACCAGTTATAATGACACATGCATGCATACTCTAGTTTACCATTTTTTGTTTCTTTAAAACTTTATTTTTATTGATGCTAAGTAATTGCGTTAATTGGTTAATTATACCTTTGCATACTCAATGTTTGAGAGAAAAAAAATTTACGTCATGAACCTAAGAATACTGAGAAAAAGTTGTACCGGTACTGCCGAACAAAATCAGATTTTTGTTATTTTAGCAACATTTCAGTTTCCTTAACTAAACTTGTTGCTAGTGTGACCAAAAAATATGGTTGAAATAAAAAATTGTGAAACGGGGTTGCCTTCAAAACACAAATTTGTCTGCATATTGTTAAGTTCATGATTTAAGTTGGATTTGAACTCGACGGTCGATCTGAAAATGTGCTTTTTAGTGCAACGGTGAATTTAATTTTAAAATATTTTAAAAATTTAAGGCAATGTATCAGATGTGACATTAACCAATTTTGTCAGCACTCTTATTCAAAAACTAATAACTTAAATGGATCTTCCATATCAGCAAAGCGTAAAGGAAAGAACAAGGAACGTTTATCTGTTAGAAAAAATTCATTTCAGATATTAGTTTTTCAATGAGAATATTAAGAAAGTTGTATAATGCCTTAATTCCACGTCTGATAAAAGGTCTTAAACCAAAAGAAGTTTAGAAAATGGTAAGGTAATAGGGGTTGTTGTACTGATTTTTACAGTAATAAAAACATGTGCTAATAACTTGAAAAATCGTCAGCTTACGAAACTCTTTAAAGACTCTCTTTAGATTAAATCACTGAGGATGTGTTTATATCGTCTACCAGTCACTGGTAAAGCAGATTAGATCAAGTCATAAACCTATTTTCTGGTCGTTGAAAATAAATACCTACATATATTAATTGAATCCTGAGAATTTGAATAGAATCCTATGAATGAGCAGCGCGATAGCTCTTGGTTATTTTCAGATTTTGACTTTAAGAAAATTAATTCATTATTACACTTTTACATAGTAGTACTACCACAAACCGAAGTATTAATACCACATGTATTAAAAAAAAAATTAATTCTAACGTTTGATGCTTTATAAACGGACTTTAAAAGGAATGTCTCTACTAAAAGACTTCTTTTATTCATCACTGAGAGGATGGCAATCTGGATGGAACCTTAGCAACGAACTTGGGCATTTTTTACTATGTAATATCATCGGCCAAACATAAATAGAAAGTCAAGAGTTGAAAAATTCCAGATTTCTGACCAATTTATTGAAATGTCTAAGAGGCTGTACACGTACAAAGGAAGAGAAATAATTAGACATATGTTTATTTGACTCCCTTACCTAATGTTGATGTCTTCCAGGGATATTGAGGACGACGTCGACGACGACGATATGTTGATGAGCATAACTATATAATTCTCAATTGATTGGAAATAACGTTACATTATAAATTATAACTAATGTCACAATTTTGGTTTGAAACCATAATTTTTGTTGTTCAATTCAAGATTTGCTGTATGATTTAGTTATTACTGTAGCCAAAGATTACCTGCAGGATCATCTTGATTTTAGTTGATAATAAGTGGTAGTCGCTTGAAAGTTTAGGTTCAACTCTTGTTTCCTAGTGAGTAGTTGGACTCCAAAATGACCAAGTCAAAAACTTCCCCCGATGAATTGCAGAATAACCTGTTCCAACTATTTATTCTAAATTTTATAGAAAAATCTAATTTAATTAAAAAGTGGAACATGCAATTACGCAATGATAGACACTGCATTTTCCTTATCTGAAAGACATCACGATTTAGGAAAATCCCTTTTCGTGTAAAAAATTAGTCGAATCACGTTGATTTGGTTCTAGAATTTTCTGGAGCCAATCACCTGTAAACTCAATACAGGAATGTTAGAAGCAATATTCTTATCCTTTCACTACACGCAGTCTTGCACTCTCATTCACTCTTGTTCATATTTACCTCTTTTTAACGAAACTTCTTTTACGTAAAAAAAAACACGAATCTCAAAAATATATATTTTTTTGCACTTTGGTTTGATAGTACATCCAAAATGACTAATCTATACTTACGTTTAGGCTTCGGTGGAATCAATTTGATTCCTCCTTTTTTTTCATCAGCTGGAGGCGTTACAGGACTATCAAGCGAAAGTCTCGCTCTCTTATCGGCTGATGAACTGGTTTCTCTTAACGGTGATGATCTCTTCAGAGATGATAATTTTGGAGGTATTATTTTCTTTTCCGGTACTTGATTAGGCTTTTTGACAGATCTAGGAGGTGGAGGCTTAGCTTCTTCCTCTAAACCAGTAGACCTAAACTTTGAGTTAAAGGTCTTAACCGTTTTCGGTCGCGTCGTGGAATCTTGTGAAGCCTTTCTATTTTCTATAGACATAGAGATTGACTTTTTTTCCGAAACGGCTGATACAGCGGCTGCTTTTTTAGCGTCAATCTTGTCCTTAGCCTCCTTGGAATCTATAGAAGATCTTTTCGTTAAACCATCATTTGCCTTGTCATCATCGTTTTTCTTCTTAGGGATCTTTCCTAATTTAAAACTCAGAGCTGGGCCCTGAACTTTCTCCAAAGTCGCTTTATCCTTTTCTGCTTGATCTTTTCTAAGTTTTTCTTTCTCCTTTTCTCTCTCCTTATCACGCTCAGATCTACTCTTATTGCTTGAACCGTGTTTGCTACTGGATGAACTGCTGTGATGTTTATCTTTGATGTCCTTATCTTTATCTTTCGTTTTTTCTTTCGATGTCGTACTTTTCGAACTGGTGGAACGATGTGCGCTAGAACGATGGGAATTAGAACCTGACCGATGTGAATTAGAACTCTCTTTCGAGCTGTGCTTCGAAGAACTTTTACTAGATGAAGATGAACTGTGATGACTACTTTTCTTATCTGTACTACTGCTGCTACTACTACTACCGCTACTAGTAACAGAACTCTTTTTATCACTCTCTCTTTTAGAAGAATCGCGATTTTCCTTGTCACTAACAGACTTATTGCTATCACTAACAATGACAGGTCTATCATCTTTATTGTCTTTAATGTTTATATTATCAGTTTCACAATTGTCTTTAGAACTAATAACAGGTATAATTTCACTGGGATCTCGGTCTGTAGCTTCAATGGGCGTTTCATCCG
>JAUELO010000351.1:2147543-2158881 GCA_032357855.1 Amphibolips quercusostensackenii
CATAAATGAGATTAAGGCATTCAACTCGTTCTCCGTAAAGAGCGCCGCAGACCTCGACAGTCCTTGTAATTTATTAGTTTCAATCATTGTAGGCTCGTCCTCTAATTCCTCCGTAGCGCCATCGAGCATCGTATCTATAATTGATGAGACCGAATCCTTCTCAAATCTTTTGTACAAGTCAATCACCTTGCCATCAATCGACTGGTACTTAATAAGCGCAAGCATTTGCAAAATCTGTCCGACTTGGATCAGATTAAACCTCGCGACATAACTGATTGGCGCATCGGTGATTCCATACGGTTCCGGATTAACTATTGCAGGGCAGATGAAATAAGTAAAAACCAAATCAGTGCACATTGCGTGAACCTCCTTTTGATCCACGTTTCCATTTTTGCTCAAGAGGCCAGCCATTTGCCTCACCAACCAGAAAATACTTGTTGGAAAGCAGTGCATGTTCTCCCGAATACTCACAATAAATCTCTGAGTAATTCGAACCAGGGAATTTACAGTCCAGACTCGATAGCGTTGTAACTTGGCCTGGTACTCTGGAGTTCCTTCCTTTCCAAATTTCTTGAGGCGTTCGGCGGGTAGAAATCGAATTGGAGCTTTGTCAGGATCAATATCCAGGAAAGTCTCGTCTTCCATTAATAATTGCATTATCGGTCCATGCAGGGCTGCTGTTAAAAATAACTTCGAAGAGAAGAGGCTCTCGTGAAAAACAGAGTAGAAACTGGAAAAGGCGCAGGATCCGTGTCTGAGTAATCTTCTAGGATTGTCTGATGGGACTATTTGAAGAAGTAAGAGGTGCCGAAGAAGTTTTAGGACCAGCATTTTGTCTTCCGGGAGCAGACAGCTTCCGTAAAGCCCTGCTGCTAAGGATTGGATAATTCCTTGCATTACTTCTGCGAGGATTTTGTCTCCTTCAACCAGGCAGGAAGCGAGCAGTTTTGGCGATTTTCGCAGAGCCCCGAGAAATTCTCCATATGATAAGCATGTTTGGTATTGGAAATGCTTGTAAGCGTCAATAAAGTGAGAATTTTCGAGAGCGTTAGCTCGCTGACAACAGGATGCTGGAGTAGAGTCTGGGCGCGCTAATATCAGACGATTTAAGTTGACTCTTTGTTGAGCTGTTACCCAGGCTTGTTGAGCCAAGTCTGATGACATATACAAAACCTGCAATTTTCAAATATAATCAATATTAGTTTTGAAATTTCAAAAATAGAAGGCAATTAAAGGTTTTTAGAAGTATCTTGTGAGTACAAAATGAAAGTACTTTTTCATTAAGCGCTTGCAAATTCTGTTGCTCTGAATTGACGAAAAGACGTTCTTGTCGTAGATGACCGGCTAATTCTATCATGTCCCATTGTAATGTCCCTAGGGACTCCACACTGTTTACTGAAGACATTACTGAAATATAAAAGTATATAAGTATCTTTTCGGAAAACTAGGCCATTGACTTTAATAATCAGAGTGGCGATTCATGAGAAGATTACAACTTTCAGGTTTTTCCCGGTAAAGTTTATTTCATATTCCAGGCCAACTTAATATAACTTATTAACGGTTTCAATTTTATTGTAGGTTCTTACTCCCATATAAATAAAGTAAGGTTTTCTTTCATACCATTTTCTTCCGAACTTAACGCAATAAACCTCATATATTTGAGATATCACGAAAACGAAGTGATAACCGACTTTAAAATTATTGCATTTTAAAATTATTACGTATGTGTTTTAATTGTTAAATTATAGACAAACATATAATTGAACGAAATTTTATAAGTAATATTTATCATTCATCCTAATTTTGTCTTGGCGTCTCGTAATCATAATTTCAAACTAAGGGAGGAAGCGTCACATCGTTTTAAGATTCTCCCGTGGGTTCTTCATCCAATTCATCATGCCCCATAAATTAATAAGAAACATGTCTTATATTAGGTTTAAATCAAAGATGCCTTGCAATATAAATATATTATCTTTTTATTGCAGCTTTACATCTCAACTGATCTTACTGTTCTAAAAAAAAATTAGTAAAACTGCCGATCTCCTTCAATTTTTTTAAACTCATATATATATACTTTTATGTATTTTTTTCACAATCAACACGAATCTGGCCCAGGAAAGTGTCACCCTCTTACCGTTTTCTACTATTATTCATAAATATAGTAACAAAATTTACAAGGAAAGTTTCAAATTGCAGCCAATTTTTATTTGAAAAAAATACAAGGATTTTTAATTCAAACAAGTTCTGATATGGAACAAGGAATTTTCAAAATCTGAGAAACTTTGACTTGGAACAGATATTATTTTAGTAAATTCCCTTTTTATAAATCAGAATAAAAATTATTTTCAAAAATTTACCGTTCTGTAAAAAAAAATACCTGTTCCAAGACAAAATTATAATTCTTTACGGAAATTCCCTGTTCTAAGTTGCAATTACTTTTATTTAAAAAAATTTCCTTTTCGAATTCAGAATTATATTTATTCATTAAATTTTCTGTTATAATTCAGAAATATAGTAACAAAATTTATGAGGCAAGCTTTAAATTCTGGACAATTTATATATTTTTAAAGCAAAGATTTTTAAATTCAAACAAATTCTGATTTGGAACAAGGAATTTTTCAAATCTAACCAATTTTGACTTGAAGCAGGGACTTTTTTTAGTAAATTCCTTTTTTATAAATCAGAATAAAAATTATTTTCTAAAATTTCCCGTTTTATATCAAAGAATACCTGTTCCAAGACAAAATTATAATTCGTTACGGAAATCCCCTATTCCAAGTTACAATTACTTTTATTTTTATAAGTTTCATTTAGAAAGCATTGACAAATTATATTACAAGACACTCTTAGATATATTAGCACTAACGATTAATTAAATAATTAAATAATACTACAAACATAAGCAATAATTTCTTGAATTTGTCTCTTGAAGTCCATGAATTTTAATAATAATTCAAACAAATTTTTATTTTACCTTGTTATACTTAAAAATCAGTTTATATTTACGAGAAATTAATATGAGTACTATATTAAATTCAACTTCAACAAGATAGATGAATTTTTAACTAAATAGTTAAATTTTCAACCAAAAGGATTAATTTTCTACCAAAAAGACGAATTTTCAACTAAGAAATATAAATTGTCAACCAAAAATTGAATAATTAAATTGGCAGTTAAAAAGATTAATGTTCAACCAAAGAGAACCAAAGAGATTGATTTCGATCTAAAATCGTGGCAAATTCAATTGGAATTTTAAATGTTAAATGTTTAAAAAAACTCATTTTCAAACAGACACCTTTTCGAACAGTCACCTTTCAGTATAAAAATTAATTTTCCACCAAAAAAACAACACATTTTTTCAACCAAATAGTTTTATTTTCAATCAAAAAGATGAATTTCGAACCAAAGAGATAAATTTCCAAACAAGAATAATTTCCTGGCGAAAAATACATTTTTTCAACAAAATACATGAATTTTCAACGAAATGTTTTAATTTTCTACGAAATATTTGAATTCTCAACTAAAAAAAAAACAAAATTTCAATCGAACACTTGAATTTTCAATTAAAAAAGATCAATATTTAAATATAGTTAAATATAATTAGAATAGTTAAGTTAAGGCGGATTTTCAACTAACATGGATGAATTGTCAACCCAAAATTGAATAGTTAATTTGCAGTTAAAAAAATTAATGCTCAACCAAAGAGATAAATTTTCAATTAAAATGATGGAATATTCAATTAGAATAGTTACATTTTCGTATTCAGAAAAAATTTTTAAAAAAATAAATTTCAAAAAAATAGTTACATTTTCAAACAAAGTGACGAATTTTCAAACAAAGTGACGAATTTTCAACTAAAATGATGAATCCTGAACTAAAATAATTGAAATTTCAACCAAAAAGATTAATTTTTAACTAAGACGATTAATTTCCAACAAAAAATGCAAATTTGTAACAAAAAAAAAGATGATTTTACAAACAAAAATTGAGTAGTTAAATTTTTAGTAAAAGAAAAAATAATTTTCAACCAAAGAGATGAATTTTTACCTAAAATGATAGAATATTCAATGGGAATAGTTACATTTTCAGTTTGGAAAATTAATTTTCAACGAACAAAAAAATTTCAACAAAATAGTTAAAGTTTTAAGTAAAGTAGTTAAATTTTTAATAAAAAAATCAATTTTCAGACGAATAAAAAACGAATTTTCAACAGAGTAGCTTATTTTTTGACCAAAGAGATTAATTTTCAATTAAAATTATGAATCTTCAACCAATAAAATTAATGTTTAACAAAAGGGTTCAACGTTCAACCAAATAATAAAATTTTCATTCCCAAAAAGATGAATTCTGAACGAAAAATATAGTAGTCATTTCATCTGAAGATTTTAAATTTCGATCAAAAACAGTTCAATTTAACCAAATAATACAATTTTCAACATGAGTTGAATTTCAAGCTACGAAATATTTTTCAGTCAAGAGAGAGAAAAAATTGCAAATTGTTAAATTTTCAAGCAAAAAGCTGAATTTTTATTTACAAAAATTAAATTTCTGCAAAAAACGAATTTTCAACAAAATACATGAATTTTCAACCAGAAACTTCATTTTTCAACAAAACATAGAATAGTTAAATTTGCAGTTAAAAAAAATTAATTTTAAACAAGAAAAAAACGAATTTTTAACTAAATAGTTAAATCCAGTAATATAAAGCTACTTTTAAAAATGAAGAAACGTTCTTATTCACTGTTATATTGCAATTTAAACAAGAAATTATGCACGTTCTCGAAAAAATTCCCCGACATTTACTGGTATTTCCAGGTTATAAAAATTCCCTGACAATTTCAGGTTTGAATACTGAGCACACAGTTTTCTCCGTACAATACCTAGATTAATTATTCATAGTGAGTCACAGAATTCCCGTTTTGTAGAAAACTACGGAAATTCTAAGCTAGCTGATAAGATACTTAAGTGCTTGTTATTGCAACAATGCTGTGTTTGCAGGTTAGGTTGACAGGGACAGTTTTATTTATTCCAGTTATAGTTAATCTAATTTCAACGAAACTCTGTAGATCGGAAAACATCTAGAAAAACTCAATATTTTCGATATTTGATACTCAGTAATAAAATCCCGGATTGATAATTTTCTGACAGTGTATAGTATGATATTGTAACAAGTGTCAGATGACAGATATCTCTCGCGAATCACGAATTTTCACAAAGGCAGCACTTGGGATTGTAACCTCGATTAAGACTTAAATTTTCTCCAAAATCAATTTTATATGATTTCAATTTAACGAATATAATTAACTGAAAATAATTAAAAATGTGGCAATCATTATCAGCCATGGAATTTCGCTGTAGAATTCTCACAAGTACCCTTTTGTTTCTCACGAAAGGAGAGAAATTAACATCTCTTAGATTTTATCATGACTATATAGCGTAATTTGGATGCCTAAAATGTGGTCTAGTATGACTTCTAGTTTATTGTACCAGTGTGTACGTAGTACGGTCTAAGGAGTGAAATCCGTACTTTCAATTTACAATATGAATACGAGAGAGAGCGAAACTATTTGCACAGAAGTGTGTAGTACGAAATTCAAAAAGTTTTAGGCTCTGCATAATCCACCACATATTGAACTCACGTGCCACTCTAGGAGAGAAGACTTAAAAACGAAAATCACTTTAATTTGTAGATCAGATCTGCAGCTACATCTACACCCCCGTTTGACGTACGACCATTTTCTATGAAGGTTAAATTTTTTCGAAAAATAAGCAATAAACAGTATATAACACACTCGTGTTTACACGAAGATGCGAAATGTTCGAGTGCATCTAAATTCCCATAAATTCCAGAATCCAGCCTTGGGAAACTCCGGTAACTTCTCACACAACAATGGACAAAAGAGAAAGAGAGAAGGCAAATCAAGAGTTAAGATGAATACTTGCTGGAAAAGAGAAGGATGGAGATAGATTTCAAAACTGCCTGACTGCCTCTTTCGTATGCATGAATTTCCCGTAAGGTTGTCTCTCTCCTTTTTCCCACTAGAAAATCACTAGGCGAGCCACGTCGGTAAAGTCAATTCCAATCTAGCTGAAATTTGTGTCAATATTATTTGCTGGTTTGAACACAAACTTTCTTGAAACGTTACAGGGTGGCCCAAAATTTCATTTTAAAAATTTCCCGATTAATTTTTCATTTTTCCTTAACATTATTATTTCAAAATCAAAATTATAATCTTTAACATTTTTAATATTGAATCTTTTAATAACCACTGGGAGACTGTATTGACCTATCCTATCCTTTATCTTTCCAGATTAATCTTTTTCTATCTCTCTGTCAATCTAAATTCCCGTCTATCTTATTCAATCTCTTTTCTTACCTAAATTCACGTCTACCTCTTTCAGGCCCCTCTACTCTATCTCACACTATCCTTTATCTATCCACGTCAATCTTTTACTATTCCTCTGTCAATCTAAATTCCCGTTTATCTTTTTTAATCTCGTGTTTTTTGTTTCATCCTATCCTACGTCTATTAACGTCTATCTTTTTCTTTCTCTTTGTTAATCTAAATTCTCTTCTATTTTTTTTAATACCGTCTTTTCTATATCATCCTATCCTTTTTCTATCCACATCTATATTTTTCAATATCTTCTTTTATCTATCCACGTCAATCTTTCTCTATCTCTCTGTCAATATAAATTCCCGTCTATCTTTTTCAATCTCTTTGATTATCGAAATTCACGTCTACCTTTTTCAATCCCCTCTTCTCTATCTCGCACTATCCTTCATCTATCCACGTCAATCTTTTACTATCCTTCTGGCAATCTAAAGTCCAGTTTATCTTCTTCAATCTCCTGTTCTTTGTTTCATCCTATCCTACGTCTATCAACGTCTATCTTTTTCTTTCTCTTCGTTAATATAAATTCTCGTCTATCTTTTTCAATACCGTCTTTTCTATCTCATCCTATCCTTTATCTATCCTCGTCAATCCTTTTCTATCTCGCTGTCAACCTAATTTCACGTCTATCTTTTTCAATCTCTTCTTCCTTATCTCACTGTATCATACATCTATCAACGTCAATATTTTTCTATCTTTTTGTCAATCTAAATTCCCGTCTATCTTTCTCAATCTCTTTGCTTATTTAAATTCACATCTAACTTTTTCAATCGCCTCTTCTCTATATCACCCTATCCTTCATCTATCCACGTCAATCTTTTACTATCCTTCTGGCAATCTAAATTCCCGTCTATCTTTTTCAATCTCCTGTTCTTTGTCTCATCCTATCTTACGTCTATCAACGTCTATCTTTTTCTTTCTCTTTGTTAATCTAAGTTCACGTCTACTTTTTTAATACCGTCTTTTCTATCTCATCCTATCCTTTATCTATCCACGTCAATATTTTTCTATCCCTTTGTTAATCTAAATTCCCGTCTATCTTTTTCAGTCTAATTTTCTCTATCTCATATCGTATCCTGCATCTATCAACGTTTATCTTTCTTTATCCCTTTGTTAATCTATATTTACGTCTATCTTTTTAAATGCATTTCCCCTATCTCACCGTATGATACGTCTATCAACGTTTATCTTTTTCTATTTTTCAATCTAAGTTTACATCTATCTTTTTCAATACTCTCTTCTCTATCTTATCCTATCCTTTGATCTTTTACCAACATTTTTTACCAGTTTCTTTTGTGGTTAAGACCGGAAGCATCGGTAAAAATTTTAATTATCGATTTTTCAAGAAAATTCAAAAAGTTCTTATAATAATCTTGTAGGGATTCCAAAAAGAACAAAAAGCTTCTAAATAAGATTTTAATTCTCCAAACAATTATGAACAAATATGAATCTTGTTTGAATTATAATCACTTTTGTTTAAAAATACCAATTTTCGATTTGAAGTTCCAACGTAACCTAAAAGTGTTCAAAAATTATAAATCTTCTTTGAAATCTAATTCAAGCTTGTAAATTTTATTATTTTAATCCAAAATAATTAGATTCAAGTCTAATGATTTTTTGTAAAAAAATACGAATTTCCGATATGAAATGAAAACATAACCTAAAATTGTTAAATTTGTGAATCTTCTTTAAAATTTAATTTTTTCATCGAGAACAGCAATTTCCAACTAATAATACTAAAGTAATCTCAAATTGTTCAAAAATTATAACTCTTGTCATATAATTATAACGATGGTTCTTTGACAATGACAATTTTCGGTGTTAAATACCATAGTAACCTAAAATTATGGTTATGTTGGTGAAACGTACCAACATAACCTAAAGTTGTGTCGAATTATAAATATTTTTGTAATGTCATAATTTGTTATCAAATCAAAGTCATCAAAGTTTTTGTATAAAATAATAAATTTCATGTATAAAACGCTAAGATAACCTTAAAGTGTTAGAACTCATCAATCATTTTTTTTTTTTAATTTCTATTAATAAAATACCAATTTCCGAAAAAATAGTTACACAATCCAAAATTGTTTAAAGATTCAAAATCTTGTTCGAATTATAATTACTTTTGTTTGAATTGTGAATTTTCTTTGAACTAATTTTTGGTCTAAAACGAAAACATAACCTAAGATGGTTAATGTTATGAATCTTCATGGAATCTAATTTTTTAAAAATGAATGAAGGCACCACTTTCTGCCAAAAAACACCAAAATAATCCAAAATCGATAAAAGATTCTAATCTTGTTTAAATTAAATAAATTTTTGTTTCATAATAAGATTTTTTTGGCGTAAAACGCTAACGTAACCTAAACTTGTCAAACGTTGTAGTGAATTTTCTTAAAATTTTTTTTTCACTTCTTATTAAAAATACCACTTTCGGAAAAAAATTAAAATATTCTAAAATTGTTAGGAATTTAAATCTTGTTCACATTATAATGTGTTTGGTTGAACAATATCAATTTCTGTCATAAAACACTAACATAACCTAAAATGTTGTAAATGTGTAAACATTCTAAGAAATCTAGTTTTTTAAATTCAAAATAACAATTCCCCACAAAAACACCAAAGTAATCCAACATTGTTAAAAGATTTTAAATCTTGTTCAAATTATGACTTTTGTTTTAAATTATCATTTTTTGTGGTAAAAAGTTATAATACAAATTAAAATTGTCAAAAAAATATGAACCTTGAAAAGCTTATGATTTTTCTGTTTAAAAAACTGACTTCCTGGGTGAAACGTTATTATAACCTAAAACTGTTCAAAAATTCCAAATCTTTTCCAAACTATAATAATTTTTGTTTTAAAATACCAATTGTTTGTGTAAAACTCTCACTTAACCTAAAATTGTAAAAATCTTCTAAATCTTGTAAAAATTATAACGATTTTTGGTTCAAACCACAAATTTTTACCAAAGAGATACACAATACAAATTTTTAACCATAGAGGTGATGCATTTTTAATTGAAATTAGGAATTATTAATTACAATCATGAATCTTCATCAAAAAAAATTATTTTTCAACCAAGACAAATTTCAGTTTAATTTTTAACGCCAAAATATGAATTCTCAACAAAATCGTAAAATTTTTAACCAAAGAAATGAAAGTTTCAACTAAAATGATAAATCTTCAACAAGAAAATGAATTTTTAACATAGTGGTTCAACCTTCATTTAAGTAGATCAATTTTCAACCAAAAAAGAATAATTTTCAAGAAAACAGTTGAATTCTCGATCAAAAAAGATAAATTTCCAACCAAAAAGTTACATTATTACCATCACAAAAGATAAAATTTCTACTAAAACAGGTGAATTTTTGAACCAAAAGGATGAAATCCAAAAAAAGTGGTTGAATATTCAACACCAAAATATGAATTTTCAACAAAAAGTTAATTTTGAACACAGCAGTCGAATTTTGAACTGAATAATAAAATTTTTAACAAAAAAGAGAAAAGATCGTCAAGAGGAAGCAAGTGTAAAAAAAGGTAATAGAAATACCTGACCAACTTTTCATTTTTCCTGGCTATTTACATAGAAAGACTAGAATCCTAATCTTGCAATATTTTTATCATATATTTTTCTATAAACGGAATGAAATAATTTTAAATTTAAATTTAAAAATTTTTAATCATTATCATTGACAGTTATTTAAAGTGCCTCTTATAGAAATTCCCTGGCATTTGGGATTTTTTTCCACAGATCAAAATCTTGTATTTTCAACGAAATAGATCAATTTTTAATCAATCGTTTAATTTTCAGCAAAAAAAATATGAAGTTTTAATAAAAAATTTAATTTGTAACCGAAAAAGAATAATTGTCCATGAAAAATGTAATAGTTGATATTTAAGCCAAATAAGATTTTAATTCTCAAAAACAATTGCATTAAAGCAAAAAAGATGAATTTTTAACAAAGTAATTTAATCATAAACCAAAATAAATTTCCAACCAAAGAATAGCATTTTTAATAAAAAAAAAAAAGATGAAATTTCTTCCAAAGGAGATAGATTTTTGAAACCAAAAAAACAAATTTTCTACAAAAGAGTTAAATTTACAACAAAGAAATTTTTTTCAGTAAAGGAAAAAAATGGCAACCAAATTTTTGGACTTTTAAGCGAAAAAAAACAATTCACTGCAAAACAGTTGAATTTTCCATGAGAAATATACGTAGTATGTATGTTACGTCCTAATAGATGTAACTTACCTTATATTTTATTTGCAGATGGTTCCTCGTTTTAGAATCGAATTTAAAATAAACTAGAAAACTTGGATGAGGATAACTACCAAATTAGAAATAAATTGATAAATTTAAGTATTACAGTTAATTAAAATTTATTTAAATAGATGAAAATGGATTAGAGTACTTGATAAAAGGTATATAAGGTTTAAGTTGAAAGATCATTCGAGAAAACGTTAATGCACGGCTGAACACTTTTCTTGATAAAGCTTTAGATTGATTCTCCTCGTTTGATTTTATTCCACCTCAAATAAGAATGATTACTTAATTAAACAGAAATTTGTGAGAAAGATATATATAAAAAAGGTGAAGAATAATTTAGTACTTACTTACTTAAATTACTTGCTAAAAAGTTCCCACTCTTTCTGCCCGGCTCGAGCAGAACGTGTCGCTGGTATCTACTCTAGAAACCCTAGGCGTGGTACTGCAGCGGCTAGCTGGTGCTGAGAATATTGGTCAGTGGGTTGGTTGACAGGTCAACCCTTTTACTGGTGTTCATCCTTCCGTTTTGACAAGTGCCCTCTTAGTTGTCGGTGTGACCGAGATTTAGTAACTTTTGAAAAATGCTACCTTCAAAAGGTTTGAGATATACTGGGACTTGATAGCAATAGATAGTAATGATAGTAATAGATGTGTTGACGGGCCGTCTCAGATCG
>JAUELO010000351.1:2176819-2190298 GCA_032357855.1 Amphibolips quercusostensackenii
GAAAAGAACAATTTTCAATTAAATAGTTGAATTTCAAACAAAAAAAGATGACTTTTCAACTAAAATTATCAATATTTAACTGAAATGGTTGAATTTCTAACTAGAAAAGAACAATTTTCAATTAGATAGTTGAATTTCAAACAAACAAAGATGACTTCAACTAAAATTATCAATATTTAACTGAGATGGTTGAGTTTTCAACTAGAAAAGAACAATTTTCAATTAAATAGTTGAATTTCAAACAAACAAAGATGACTTCAACTAAAATTATCAATATTTAACTGAGATGGTTGAATTTTCAACTGGAAAAGAACAATTTTCAATTAAATAGTTGAATTTCAAACAAAAAAAGATGACTTTTCAACTAAAATTTCACTATTTAACTGAAACGGTTGAATTTTCAACTAGAAAAGAACAATTTTCAATTAAATAGTTGAATTTTAAACTTCAAACAATCAATTTTAAAAAAAAAATGGAACAGTTAAATTTTCAGCAAAAAAACTTAATTTTTCACTGAACTGATGAATTTCTAACTGAAAATAGTTCAATTTTAAACAAAAAAACATTAATTTTCTAACAAAAAAAGACATTTTTCAGCAAAATAAATGAATTTTCATTGAAACACTTGAATTTTCAACTAAAAAAAAAAAATAATAATTTTTAATCAAATAGACAAATTTTGAATTTAAAAAGATCAATTTTCATCCAAAATTGTAATAATTCGATTTTCTGTTGAAAAAATTTACTTTCCACCAAACTGATAAAATTGTAACTAAAATGATGAATCTTCAACTGAAATAACTGAATTTTAAACAAAAAAGATTAATTTTCAAATAAAAAGATGAATCCTCAACTGGAGTTGTTGAATTTTAAATAAAAAACATGAATTTTCAATTAAAATTATCAATCTTCAAATGGAGTAGTTAAATTTTCAACAACAAATTTATTTTTTGACAAAAAAGACAACTTTCAACCAAATAAATTAATTTTAAACGAAATAGTTGAATTTTAAACTAGAAAAGAGAAATTTTTAACCAAAAAGTTGAATTTTGAACTTCAAACGATCAATTTTCAAACAAAAATGGAATAGTTAAATATTCAGTGGAAAATATTAATTTTACACCGAACTGATGAATTTTCAACTGAAATAGTTGAATTTTAAACAAAAAAATTAATTTTTAATTAAAATGACCAATCTTTAATTGGAATAGTTAAATTTTCAACCAGAAAATTAATTTTTTAACAAACATTACATTTTTCAATAAAATAAATTAATTTTCCTTGAAATACTTGAATTTTCAACTACAAAAAGATAAATTTTCAACCAAGTAGATGAATTTTAAATTAAAAAAGATCAATTGTTAACCAAAAATGAAATAGTTGAATTTTTATTTAATTTTTTTTTAAATATTCATTTTCCAAAAAATTGATGAATTTTTAACTAAAATGAATCTAACTAGAATAACTGAATTTGTTACCAAAAAAACTATATTTCCACTCAGTGAGATAAATTTTCAACCAAGTAGATGAATTTTGAATTAAAAAAGATCAATTGTTAACCAAAAATGAAATAGTTGAATTTTTATTTAATTTTTTTTTTAATATTCATTTTCCAAAAAATTGATGAATTTTTAACTAAAATGAATCTAACTAGAATAACTGAATTTTTAACAACAAAAAAAACTATATTTCCACTGAAGAAAATAAATTTTCAACCAAACAGTTAGATTTTGAACTTAAAATTATCAATTTTCAAACAAAAATGGAATCTTTAAATTTTCAGTGAAAAATATTAATTTTCCACATAACTAGTGAATTTCCAATTGAAATAGTTGAATTCAAATCAAAAATATGAATTTTTAATTAAAATGATCAATATTTAATTGGAATACATAAATTTTCAAACAAAAATATTAATTTTCTAACAAAAAATTACCTTTTTCAACACAAAATAAATTAATTTTTCTTGAAATACTTGAATTTTCAACTAAAAAAAAAAGGTAAATTTTCAACCAAGTAGATGATTTTTAAATTAAAAAAGATCAATATACAACCAAAAATGGAATAGTTGAATTTTTATTAAATTTTTTTTAATATTCATTTTCCAAAAAAATGATTAATCTTGAACTAGACTAACAGAATTTTTAACTAAAAAAACTATATTTCCACTGATTACGACAAATTTTCAACCAAAAAGTGGAATTTAGAACTTAAAATTATAAATTTTTATACAAAAATGTAATAGTTAAATTTTCAGTAGAAAATATTAATTTTCCACCAAACTGATGAATTTTCAACTGGAATAGTTGAATTTTAAACAAAAAGATGAATTTTTAATTAAAATGATCAATCTTTAATTGGAATAGTTAAATTTTCAACCAAAAATATTAATTTTCTAACAAAAAATTACATTTTTCAACAAAATAAATTAATTTTCCTTGAAATACTTGAATGTTCAACTAAAAAAAGATAAATTTCCAACAAAGTAGATGAATTTTAAATTAAAAAAGATCAATTTTCAACCAAAAATGAAATAGTTGAATTTTTATTGAATTTTGTTTTAAATATTCATTTTCTAAAAAATTGATGAATTTTTAACTTGAATGAATCTAACTAGAATAACTGAATTTTTAACCAAAAAAACTATATTTTCACAGAAGAAGACAAATTTTCAACCATACAGTTGCATTTTGAACTTAAAATGATCACTTTTGAAACAAAAATGGAATGGTTCAATTTTCAATAAAAAATATTAATTTTTCACCAAATTGGTGAATTTTTAACTGGAATAGTTGAATTCTAATTAAAAAGATGAATTTTTAATTAAAATGATCAATATTTAATTGAAATAGATAAATTTTCAAACAAAAATATTAATTTCTAACAAAAATGGAATAGTTGAATTTTTATTTATTTTTTTTTAATATTCATTTTCCAAAAAATTGATGAATCTTTAACTAGAATAACTGAATTTTTAACTGAAAAAAAAACTATATTTCTACTGAAAAAGCCAAATTTTCAACCAAAAAGTTGAATTTAGAACTTAATATGATCGATTTTCAAACAAAAATGGAATAGTTAAATTTTTAGTGGAAAATATTAATTTTCCACCAAACCGATGAATTTTTAACTGGAATAGTTGAATTCTGATCAAAAAATTGAATTTTTAATTAAAATGATCAATCTCTAATTGGAATAGTTAAATTTTTAACCACAAATATTAATTTTTTTTTTCAATATTCATTTTCCAAAAAATTGATGAATTTTTAACTGAAATGAATCCTCAACTAGAATAACTGAATTTTTAAACAAAAAAACTATATTTCCACTAAAAAAGACCAATTTTCAACCAAACAGTTTGATTTTGAACTGAAAAAAACACAATATTCAAGCAAAAATGGAATAGTTAAATCTTAAAAAAAATATATAATAATAATTTGCGTAAAAATTGATGAATTTTCAACTAAAATTTTGAACCTTTTAAGTGGAATAGTTGAATTTTCAGTCAAAAAAATTAATTTCTACAAAGAAAGACGAATTTTCAACAAAGAAGGTGAAATCAGTTTAAAAAAACTAATTTTCAACCCGAAAAAATACTATTTTTCAACAAAAAAATATTCACATTTTCAAATTAAGAAATGAATTTTCAACTAAAATGATGTATCTAAAACTGAAATAGTTGAATTTAAAAACAAAAAGATTAAGTTTTCACTAAAAAAGACAAATTTTCAACCAAATAATATTGAATTTTGAATTAAAAAAGATCAATTCTCAAGGAAAAATGGAATAATTGAATTTTTATTTTAAAAAATATTAATTTAAAAAAAAAACTTATGAATTTTTAACTAAAATGAATCTTTAACTATGATAACTGAATTTTCAACCAAAAGAACTAGTTTTCTACTAAAAAAGACCCATTTTCAACCAAATAGTTGGATTTTGAATTAAAAAAGATCAATTTTCAACCAAAAATAAAATAGTTAAATTTTTATATTTTAAACAAATATTAATTTTACAAAAAGTGAATGAATTTTTAACTAAAATTAAATAATTTCTACCAGGAAAAACGAATTTTTAACGAAAATGATAAAATATTCATCTGGAATAGTTACATTTTCAGTTTAAAAAAAAAACTAATTTTTAACAGACAAAAATACTATTTTTCAAAAAAATATTAGTTACATTTTCAACCAAAGAAATTAATTTCTAACTAAAATGATGAATCTACAACTGGAATAGTTGAATTTTCAACCAAAAATATTAAGTTTGCACTAAGAAAGACAAATTTTCAACCAAGTAATTGAATTTTGAATTAAAAAAGATTATTTTTCAACCAAAAATGGAATACTTAAATTTTATTTTTAAAAAATATTAATTTTCCAAAAAAAAATGGATGAATTTTTAACTAAAATGAATTTTTAACTAGAATAACTGAATTAAAAAAAAACTAGTTCTCTACTAAAAGACAAATTTTAGCCAAATAGTTGAATTTTGAACTTAAATCAAATAATTTTTAAGCAAAAATAGAATAGTTAAGTTTTCAGCAAAAAAAATATTAATTTTCTACTAAACTAGTGAACTCTTTACTAGAATAGTTAACTTTTAAACAAAAAAGATAAATTTTGAACTAAAATTATCAATCTTTAAGTGGAATACTTAGATTTTCAACCAAAAAGATTAATTTTGAATTTAAAGAGATCAATTTTTAGTTGAAAAAAATTTATTTTCCACCAAACTGATGATTTTTTAACTGAAATTATGAATCTTCAGCTGGAAGAGTTAAATTTTTAATTTAAAAAAAATGAATTTTCAACGAAAGAATTAAATTTTGAAATAAAAAATATCAACTTTCAACAAAAAAGATTAATTTCAACAAAAAAGAAGAATTTTCAGCAAAATACATAAATTAAAAAAAAAAAAGTTTTAACCAAAAATTAAATAATCAAATTATCATTTAAAAACATTACTTTGGAACCAAAGAGATGAATTTTCAACTAAAATGATGAAATATTGAATTGGAATAATTATATTTCCAGTTTAAGCAAAAAAATAATAATTTTCAAAAAAAGTAATAATTTTCACAAAAAATACTAATATTCAAAAAATAGTTACATTTCCAAACAAAGTTTTTCAATTAAAATGATGAATCTTTAACTAGAATAATTGAATTTTCGAACAAAAAAATAAATTTTCAACCGGGAAGATTTTCTACCAAAAAAGACAAATTTTTGCCATAAAAAGGTGAACCAAAAATTGAATAATTACATTTCCAGGTGAAAAAATTAAAGTTCAACCAAAGAGATAAATTTTTAACTAAAATAATGGTATAATCAACTGGAATAGTAGAGCCGGGTGTTTACTAAACTTTGCTCAAGAAATTCCCTCAGAATTCCAGCATCGATTGTAACATTAAAATTTATTTAAAAATACATTTTCTAATTTTTTAATAGTTTTTGAATTTAAACTTTAAGTAAAAAAAATAGCGCAAGTAACTCAAAGGGACAATATGAACCGATAAATTCTAAGTACATGAAATGCACTACCCACATCAAAAATAAAATCAAGTACAGTTCCCGGATTTTTGCGAAGATGTACAAATTAAAAAATTTCTCAAGTATTATTTTGATAAATTTATCTTAAGCAAACCCCTCTATAATTTAGCATACGTCCTCCCGCTCAATTGTGCCAAGCATCAGCGCCATCCGACGGACTATACGGTTAACTACTGTCGCACTGTCGGTAATGCAGATTGACGCGCATGCGCAAAAACTGCTTTCATACATATACAAGATAAAATATCGCGTGTGACAACACATGCAGATTTAGTTTTTTGTTTTACTTCTTACCCTTTGATTGAATGCGCGTGGACAGATAGTGCAGCCATACGGTTTCTCGCCGGTGTGAATGCGCTCGTGTTTCCGCAGAGTGCCACCATCTGCGAAGGCCTTCCAGCAAAAACGACACGAGTAGGGACGTTCGCCCGTGTGAATGCGAATGTGAATCTGCTGAGAACTTCGGCTTCCAAAAGTCTTTCCGCACTCTCTGCAGGGGAAAGATCGCCCACCAAGGTCCTTATTATGCGAGTGACGATGACTCACCAGGGCCCTTCCGTCTGGGAATTCCTCTCCACATTCGTCGCATGCAACCATCTTGTTGCGATGTGAAACCATGTGTCTGAAAACGGAAAAACCGTAAAATTTCATCAAAAAAATCAGCACATAATCAATGTCAATAACGTCAAAGTCTACAAGTTGGAATAAAAATCCTAACCTGCGCAGTCTCGCTTTACTGTGAAACCGCTTGCCACATTTGGTGCAGCTGAATGTCTTATCGACATTGTGAACCCACGAATGCTTCAGCAAACTGCGCTTGTCCTTGCAAGTTTTTCCGCACTGATGACAGGTGTTTGGCGGAGCGTCGTCCGCGTGGTTTTGCCGCACGTGTTCCGCGACTTCCGCGTCGTCGCGACAAACTTCACCACATAAAAGACAGCGACGACTAGGCGATCTAGCGTGCAGTTCGGCATGTGCCAAAAGGGCCAAGGCTTCTTCGAACCATTCTCCACAGACGTTGCAAACGTGATGTTGACTCGATCCCTCTATCATCTCCACTTCCTGCTTCACGTGAATCCTAAAAAAGAGACGTTTTCACTTCCAAAATAAGCACTGTAGCGGGAAAGTTCAACAGGCAGGATGCCTGCATAAATCCTGGAAAAAATGCCCTGACAATTCCAGGTTTTCTCGAGGTATCTCAAGTTTTTTTCTAGTTATAATTTTTCGCGAGTTTATTATAAATAACGTTTTTTTCAGTTTTTAGAGATTCAATTTGAAAATATTCTTAAATATATTAGCACCATCGATTAAATAAATAATTAAATAATAATTAAAGCACAATTATTCATTTCTTGAATTTGCCTCAAAAGTCCATAAATTTCAATAATTTAAACAGAATTTTGTATTATCTTCTTATACTTAAAACTCAGTGTATATTTAGGTAAAATTAATGTGGGTAGTATATTAAATGCAATTCAATCCGCTGCAAATTCTCAAATTTTCAAGTAAAAATATTGCATTTTCAACGAGATACCAAAAATGGAATAATTAAATATCCAGTTAGAATAATTAATTTTCCGCCAAACAAAAAAAATTTCCAACTAAGATTATTTATCTTTAACTAGAATAGATGAATTTTAAATCAAAAAGATGCATTTTTAACAAGAGTATAACTTTCAACCAAGTAGTTTTATTTTCAACCAAAAACATGAATTTTCAACTAAAAGTATAAATATTTAACTAGAATACTTTCATTTTCAACCAAACAGGTGAATTTTCAAACGAGAAAATAAATTTTCAAACAAAAAGATTAATTTTTAAAAGAAAAAGACGATTTTTTAACAAAATACACGAATTCTTAAGGAAAAAGTTCAATTTTAGACTAAAAAAAAATTGTTTAACCAAATGGATGTATTCTGTACAAGTGATAAATTTTCAACCAAAAATATAATAGTTAGATTTTCAGTTTAAAAAGTTAATTTTCAATCAAACTAATAAATTTTCAATTAAAATGATGAATCTTCAACTGGGACAGTTACATTTTTAATTAAAATATTTAATATCCAAAACCAAAAAGATGAACTTTCAACTAAATATATGAATTTTCATCTGAAAAAGATCATTTTTGAACCAAAAATTAAATAGTTATATTTTTAGCAAAAAAAAGTATGTTTAACACCATGGAGATAAATTTTCAACTAAAATTATGAAATATTTATTCAGAATAGTAGTTTCACTTTCAGTTTTAAAAATAATAATTTAAAATAAAAAAACAAATTTGATTTTTAAAAACTGATTTTCAAAAAAATAGTTACATTTTCAAGCAAACTGATGAATCTTCAACTGGAATAGTTGATTTTTTAAACCAAAAATGTTAATTTTCAACTAAAATAATTAATCTTTAAATAGAATAATCGAATTTTTAACCAAAAAGATTAATTTCTACCAAAAAGATAAATGTTCAAGTAAAAAAATAATTTTTGCACCAAAAATGGAAGTTACATTGTTAGTGGAAAAAATTAATGTTCAAAATAAAAAATAATCATTTTCAAACAAGAAGTTCAATTTCTACCAAGAAGATTAATTTCTACCAAAAAAGACGGATTTTCAACACAATACATGAATTTTAATCTAAGAAAGATCATTCTTTAACCAAAAATTTAATAATTAAATTGTTGGTATAAATATATATGTTCAAAACCATAGACATAAATTTTCAACTAAAATGATGGAATATTCACTTGAAATAGTAACATTTTCAGTTTAAAAAAAAATATATATTTTTCAATAATCAAATTTTTAACCAAAGATTAATTTCTACCAAAAAAAAAATATTTTTTAACTAAAAAATGGAATTTGTCCACAAAAAATTGAACAGTTACATTGTTTGTTGAAAAATTTATGTTCAAAATCCAAAATAATAAAAAAAAATTTAACCAAAAATTAAATAGTTAAATTTTTAGTTAAAAAAAAAGTTCAAACCCATAAGGATAAATTTTCAACTGAAATAATGGAATATTCATTTGGATTAGTTCAGTTTAAAAAATAATAGTTTTCAATGAAAGAAAAATTTTAATAAAAAAAAAACTAATTTCCAAAAAAATAGTTACATTTTCAAACAAACTTATGAATTTTTAACTAAAATGATAAATCTTTAACTAGAATAATTGAAATTTTAACCAGAGATTGATTTTCAATCAAAAAGATCAATTTCTACCAAAAAAAAAAAACAATTTTTAACAACAACAAAAAGATAATTTTTACACCAAAAATATAATAGTTACATTGTCAGTTGAAAAAATTGATGTTCAAAATCAAAAAGATGAATTTTACACAAAAATGATAGAATATTTAATTGGAGTAGTTACATTTTCAGTTGAACTTAACAAATTTTGAATTAAAAAAATGTTTTTTTGAAATAGTTACATTTTCAGTTTTAAAAAAATTTATATTTTTCAATAAAAAAAAATTATTTTAAAAAACTAATTTAAAAAAAATATATATTTTTACCTAAAATAATGAATCTTTAACTAGAATAATTTAATTTTTAACCAGAGATTGACTTCTACCAAAAAAGACTAATTTTCAACTAAAAATATCATTTTTTCACCAAAAATTGAATAGTTACATTTTTACTTTAAAAAATTGATGTTCAAAATCAAAAAGATGATTTTTAAACTAAAATGATGGAATATTCAATTAAAGTATTTATATTTTTAATTAAATAAAAGTAATTTTCAAACAAAAAAAATAGTTACATTTTCAAACAAACTGATGAATTTTCAACTAAAATGATAAATCAATTTTTAACCAGAGATTGATTTTCAATCAAAAAGATCAATTTCTACAAAAAAAAATAAAAAATTTCAACAACAACAAAAAAATAATTTTTACAACAAAAATATAATAATTACATTGTCAGTTGAAAAAATTGATGTTCAAAATCAAAAACCTGAATTTTCCACTAAAATGATGGAATATTCAATTGAAATAGTTACATTTTCAGTTGAATTAAACAAATTTTCAATTTAAAAAATTTATTTTGTTGAAATAGTTACATTTTCAAAGACGGTAATGAATTTTCAACTAAAATTATGAACCTGCAAGTGAAATAGTTTAATTTTAAAACAAAAAGATAAATTTTCAACCAAGAAGATTAATTGCTTTCACAAAAGACAAATTTTTAACAAAATACATGACTTTTCATCTAAAAAAAAAAAAAATTCTTTAACCAAAAATGGAATAGTTAAATTATTAGTAAAAAAAATTATTGTTCAAAACCATAGAAAAGAATTTGCAACTAAAATGATGAAATACTAATTTGGAATAGTTACATTTTCAGTTTAAAACAAAAATAATTTTCAGTAAAAAAAATTTAATAATCATTCAATGTTTAGCCCAAAAGATTAATTTTCAACTAAGAAGATTAATTTCTACCAAATAAAAAAAAAAAATAAAAAAATAGTTACATTTTGAAATAAAGAGTTGAATTTTAAACTTGTATGATAAATCTTTAACAGGAATAATTAAATCTTTAACCAAAAAGATACGAATTTCAACTAAAAAAGGTCATTTTTAATAAAAAAAAAAATTAATTTAGAAAATTAATTTCCAAAAAAATAGTTAAATTTTCAAATAAAGTAATGAATTTGAAGATAAATTTGAAACAAAAATACAAATCACCAAAAAATAATTACATTTTCAAATAAAGTAATGAATTTTTAATTAAAATGATGAATCTTTAATTGAAATAATTACATTTTCAAACAAAAAGATTAATTTTATCCAAAGAGATCAATTTCTACCAAAAAAGACAAATTTCTAAAAAAAAAATTATTATATTTTCAAATAAATTAATGAACTTTCAACTAAAATGATAAATCTTTAACGAGAATAATTGAATTTTCAACCAAAAAGATAAATTTTTAACCAAGAAGATTAATTTCTACCAACAAAAAAAAACTAATTTTTATCAAAATACATGAATTTTCAAGGAAAATGACGAATCTTCAACTGCAGTAGTCGAATATTAAACCAAAAGGATCAATTTTCAATTAAAATGATAAACCTAAAGCTGGAATAGTTGAATTTTTAACCAAGAAGCTGAACTTTCAGCCAAAAAGATTAATTTCTGCTATAAAAGACAAACTTCCAACCGAAAAGATAAATTTACAACCAAAACAATGAATATTCAACTAGAATACTTGAATTTTTAACCAAAAAGATAAATTTTCTAACAAAAAGACTAATTTTGTACCAAAAAGACGATTTTTCAATAAAATACGTGAATTTTCAACGAAACAGTTTAATTTTCAACTAAAAACGACAAATTCTCAAAGAATAAGTTATATTTTGAACTAAAAAAGATTATTTTTCCATCAGAAATAAAATAGTTAAATTCTTAGTTAAAAAAAAAATAATAATTTTCAACCAATCTGATGAATTTTCAACTAAAATGATGAACCTTTAACTGAAACAGTCAAATTTTTAACGAAAACGATGAATTTTCAACAAAAATGATAAATTTTAAAACTGAAATAGTTAAATTTCAAACCACAGATAAATTTTTATTCAAAAAGATGAATTTTTGACCAAGAAGATTAATTTCTACCAAGCAGTTGAATGTTGAACTAAAAACGATCAGTTTTGTACAAAAAATGGAATAATTTAATTTTCTTCTACAAAAATTAGTTTTTGAACAAAAATTAGCCAAAGTAATGAATTTTTAACTAAAATAATGAATCTTCAACTGGAAAAGTGGAATTTTAAACCAAAAAGATGTATTTTTAACAAAAGAGTTTAATTTTTAAACAAAAATATGAGTTAAAAATATGAGTTAAAAAATGGATTTTGAACCAAACTGATGAATTTTCAACTGAAATGATAAATCCTTAACTGGAATAATAAAATTTTAAATCAAAAAGATGAATTTTTAACTAAAATGATGAACCTTTTGACTGGAATAGTTTAATTTTTAACCAAAAAGATAAATTTTCAGCCAAGAAAATAATTTCTACCAAAAAAGACGAATTTTCAATAGAAAACGTGAATTTTCAACAAAAAAAGAAAAAATGTCAAGCAAAAGTTGAATATTGAAATTATCAGTTAAAAAACTAATGTTCAACCGAAGAGATGAACTATTAATTAAAATGATGGAATATTCAACTGGCAATTACATTTCCAGTTTAAGAAAATTAATTTAAAAAAAAAAAATAGTTTCCAACAAAATAGTTAAAAGTTTTAACGGGAATGATTAAATTGTTAGTAAAAAAAATATATAATTTTCAGCCAAAGAAATATGAATTTAAAAAAAATATTCATTTTTCAACCAAAGAAATGAATTTTCAATTCAAATGATAAATCTTTAACAGCAAAATCAATTTAAAAAAAAGTTTAACTTTCAACCAAGTTATTTAAATTTTAATTCCAAAAAAGATTAATTCTGAACTAAAAATTTATTAGTTGATACATCAACCAAAAAAGATTTTAATTTGTAATAAAACACAGTTGAATTAAGATTAAGAATTTTAAACAAGATACTTGAATTTTTAACTAAAAACGATCAATTTTCAACCAAAAGTGGAATAATTACATTTTCAGTTATAAAAATTAATTTCGAACAAAACAAAAAACGAATTTTCAACAAAATAGCTAATTACAGTAATATATAGCTGCTCTTACAAATGAAAAATCATTGTTATTCAATTTTATATAGGTATTTAAAAAGAAATTAAGTACGCTTTCAAACAAATTCTTTGACTTAGAAAAAATTTCCTGAAATTTCCAGGTTGTTCCAGACATATAAAAACTCCCAGTCAATTCCATATTTTTCAGACAGGGTAGACACCCTGCTAAATCTTAAAAGTATAACTGGTACTGATGTAATTACTCGACAGAGTGGTGAAACTTTTGTGGCAATTTCACTTTTTTCTTCATATATGCTCCACCTCTGATTAGTTGTAAATATTCGGCAACTGCGCTTCGAGCTGATATGTTTAGGCTTCTAGCTTTCTTGTCGCAAACCCAACAATGAACTCCTCTTCTTCCAGAAAATACCCAGAGAATATGGCGAAATCCGAAATCCTCTGTAAAAAGCAGATTTTAAAATACATTATTTAGAAAACAAATATATAAATCTGTTTCAAATTTTTGTTAAAAAATTCTTTATACAAACAATAAGGTACCTCTCAATGCAGCGTCAATTATTTTGCATGCTATCGACATATATTTCCAACATTTGTTGCAGATGTCGGTTCCGGAGCAACAAGTCCTTACCTCGTCGTAATCAGTCATATCGATATCAAATACCAGTTCTTTTTCGACGGGGAAGAATTTTGTTTCGTACTTGTGCTCTGTTGGCCTGAATACATAAAAAAAACTTTTGTTACGATCGTAGAACTTTTTATTTTAAGAGTTTTTCTTTTCAGCTTTAGTTTCCTTAAAACGTTGTGACAGACTGATTTCTTAATAAGGATTGCGCCGAAAAATTTGAAAATTGCAAAAATGTAGAATCTAAAGAAGGACCTCTTGTTTATGCGAAGGACATAATCGCATGTCTAAAAATTAAGTATAACGTATAAAGTTTCCATGCCAAATGAACAGGGATGTTGAGTTTATGTTTAATAAAACAAAATTATGCTGTCAAAATTGGAGCAATTATGCATAGTTCATGCGACTAAAAATGGTACAATTATGCAGGACTGTGCGACCCTGCTCTGGAGTTTAATGCGCTTTCACACAATTAATGGAGTTTTTCAAGGATGGCACTGAACACATGTACACACTAAATCGAACTGAGAACTGATGGAATAAGGAATACCAGTTTTATTATTCAAACATACATACATACATACATACATATGTAACTACAATTATAGTTTTATTTATCATAATAAAATTCACTATATATATGTATATATATATATTT
>JAUELO010000351.1:2292785-2303688 GCA_032357855.1 Amphibolips quercusostensackenii
TTGTAATTATAATTTCTTTATTTTTTTTTCTAAAAAAAAACACTCTATTATGAAACGAATAGTATTGTAAACAAATTGTAAAAGAAAAAATGTCAATTTTACTTTCGCCCCGCTAATTTTACTTTCGTCCCGCAAATTTTACTTTCGCCCCGCCAATGCGGTTTACAAGAAATATATGCTACTTTCGCTCCTATTTTCAGTGGCAAAAGGTGGCCATTTCGGTCGAGTGTGGAATAAAAATAATTATATTTCAATTACCTCGTGCGGAACTTCTTGAAGACGATCTAACGCACGAATGTGATCCAGTGTGTCGATCGAGGGCGAAAGTCCGCCATGTAAACAGAAGATTTGGCCATCGACCAAAGCTGTCAGGGGCAGGTAATCGAACAAATCCGTGAAGAATTTCCAGACGTTGGCATTACCATATTTCCGCAGGCATTCGTCGTAAAATCCATAAACTTGTGTGATTTGTCTCGACTCGTGATTTCCACGCAGAATAGTTATTCTTTCACGATACCTCACCTGAATTATAAAAAAGTCAATACTGAACAGACAAAAGCAAATTCAAATTCATAAAATTGTAACAAATCATAGAAACATATCTAAAAAAGGTGTTACTGTATGTCTCAAAAATATCGCATCATTGTTGTTGAACGCCTTATTGTCTTATCATTACTTAAAGTTGTTTTATATCTTTAATTTTAAAATTTAAAAATTAAATCTACAATTAATCCCTTTTAATAAGAAAAATCATAGAAAACCATATGATAATTGAAAAACATTTGTGCTTTTTATACACTCTTGCGCGGTTTAATCGAAACTTTCAAATTATCTAATAAATTATTGAAAATATAAATTTTTTTTTAGTTTTTTTCCCTTGGATTTCTAAATTTTTTAGGTTGTGTTAGTTTTTTTTCACGGGAAATTAGCATTTTACACAGTAAATAGGTATTTAAAAAAAAATTATTAATTTTTAAAGAAAAAATTATTAGACTTTAAAGATTACAAATTTTTCAACAATTTACACACTTCGTTTTTGTTAGTGTTTTCCTACAGGAAACTGACATTTTTAAACACAAATAATTAGATTTCGAAGATTTACAATTCTAAACAATTTTGTGTTATGTTATGTTAAGTGTTTTTCGTCGGGAATTATTGGTATTTTTTATAAAAGATTATTAGATTACAAAGAATATTTACAGTTTTCCGATAATTTATGTTACGTTGATATGTTTCACCTGAAATTGTTATTTTTAAACAAAAATCATTAGATTTAAATCCAAAAATATTTCTTTAAGACAATAAAGCTTACAAGCTTGGATATTTTCGTACTTTATTAACAATTTTTGTCCGAAATTCAAATTTTTATTAAAAAACTAAGATTTCAAAAAACATTCATAAGTTTTAAACAACTATAGGTTATGACGTTGTTATATTTTCAAACAAAAATTAATATAATTTGAATAAGATTAAGAATCGTTTAACAATTTTGGATTATGCTAGTACTTTTTACTGAAAATTTGTATTTTCAATTTAAAAAAATTATATTTCCAACATTTTAAAGAAGATTCACGACTTTTTAACAATTTTAGTGTTGACGATGTAAACCGGGAATCAGTATTTTTAGTAAAAAATCATTAGATTTCAAAGATTAAATTTTTTGTACAATTGTTGGTTAAGCTAGCGATTTTGGCCGCAAATATCGATATAGATCTCAAAGAAGATTTCCAATTTTGGGACAATTTAAGCTTATGTTAATGTTTTTAAACAGAAATTGATTACTAGAAAAAATCATTCGATTTTTAAAAAGATTATCAATTTGGAACAATTTTTTGTCATGTTAGTGTTTTTCTTTGAAAATTGATATTTTTAATTGTTTTTTTTTAAATTTCGGATTATGATTATTATTCCGGTGATTCAGTCATTAAATTCGAAATTTCCGTACGTTTAATTTCCTAGGCGTTTTATACTGGAAATCCGTACTTTTAATAAAAAATCATTGGATTTCAAAGAAGTTACAACATTTTTTTAACAATTTTAGGTTGTGCTCGCGTTTTTAAGAGAGGATTTATGATCCTAAACAATTTTTTATTATGTTATGTGAGTGTTTTTCATCTAAAATTGCTATAGTTAAACAAAAATAATTTCACATCAAAAATTAAACTTACAATTTAAACAACTTTAGATTATGTTAGTGTTTTTCGTCGGAATTTTGTATTAAAAAAAAAAAAAAAAAAATGCAACGGCTTGGACAAAAGAAAAATTGTATATCACGGTGGTTCAAAAAACACCAACAGCCTTCACAGCCTAAAACTGTCTCAAAACAGGGGAAATAGGGTGATTTTTTACGAAAATAGGAAAAATAAATTTTACTAAAATTAATTTACAGGTGCCATGTTGAATTCAATATAAAACTCTTCAGATTTAAAATCAAAATCAACATACAAAGATTTATTTTCATTCCAAAAGGACGAATTTTCAACAAAGCAGTTAAATTTTCTACTAAAACAGATGACTTTTCAAAAAAAGATTTGAATTTACAAGCAAAAGAGACGAACTTTCAACCAAATAGTTACATTTTTAAACCAAAAAAATCTGATTCACTACAAAAACAATTGAATTTTCTACCAAAATAATAGCAATTTAAACTCAAATACGAATTTTCAACAAAACAGTTGAATTTCCAAGCCAAAAAGACGAACTTTCCACTAAACTATTGAGTTTACTATAAAATAGTTAAATTTCCAAACTGTAAATATGAATTTTCAATAAAAAAAAAGTTAAAATTCAACCAAAAATGGAATAGTTAAATTTTCAAACAAAAATGAAGTGAATTTTCAGTTAAAAAATTTATTTTACACAAAAAAAAGGAATTATCTAGAAAATAGTTCAACTTTCAACCAAGTAGTTAAATTTTCAACTAAAAAAGATTATTTTTTAACCGAGAAGTTAATTTTCTACCAAAAATACGACTTTTCAACCATAAAAGATAAATTTTCAGCAAAAATGGAATAGTTAATTTTCAGTTTAAAAAGCTAATTTTTGATTAAAAAAAAACGAATTTTCAACAAATAGTTCAATCTTTAACCAATAAAATGAATATTAAACAATTTAGTTCAAATTTCAAATCAGTAGTTAAATATTCGACTAAAAAAGATTACTTTTTAACTAAATAGTTGAATTTTTAACCAAATAGTTAAATTTTCAACGAAAACGATGAATTTTTAACATAGAAGTCAATTTTCTACTGAAAAATGCGAATTTTCAACCAAATAGTTGAATTTTCAGCTATAACAATCAATTTTCAGCCAAAAATATATAAGGTAAACTTTCAAATAAGAGAATTCATTTTCAATAAAAAAAAAAAAGAATTTTCAACAAAATAGTTCAATCTTCAAACAATAAAATTAATTTAAAACAATTAGTTGAATTTTTGGCCAGAAATTATGTCTTTTTAACAAAATAGTTGGATTTTGAAGCAAACACCAGTAACATTAACAATAATAAAATAGTTTAAATTTCAAGCAAGAGACGAATTTTCAAAAAAATAGTTGACTTCTTAATCAAATAGTTGGATTTTCAATCCAAAAAGAAGAATTTTTAACAAAAATATTGGTTAAATTTTTAAACCAAAAACGCGAATTCTCTACAAAACAGTCGACTTGTCATCGAAAAAGTTCCTTTTCAACCAAACAGTTAAATTTTTTACCCAAAATTCAAGTGTAGGTCTCTAGTTCTTCTACAATTCGAGATGATCAGGAAACCACAATAATATTAACATATGACCAAAAATATGGAAAATACATCAAATCAATTTTTTTCATAAAATTTACTACTACAGTCTTGAAAATCTACACAATTTCCACCTCTGCAATTTTCTCTAAATATATATAACTCTTTAAAGAATCAATAACTTTCTAAATATTGTTGGAAAAATTTCAATTTGTATTTTCCACATTGTTAATCGTATCTTAAGATTCTTGTGATTTCCTAATCATCTTAAATTACAGAGGAAACCAAGACGAATTAAGAGACCTATATTATTTTAAAATCACTTATCTCTATTAATTGGAGAGATATTCTTCATTGAAATTTTAACGACTGTTGGGTAACTACGACAGCTCCACCAATTTGGAATTATTGGGAAGAAATTTAAATTTAAATTTAATATTAACAAGAAATCTTATAGTAAATAATTAATTTTAGACCTTAGAATAGTTTGCGTGTCAGATGGCACTGTGGTCAAAATCAAAAAAGTATCCTGCAGGCGTATACTACAATTTGTTTCAAATTTGTACAATAATATATAATATAATATAATATAATATATAATATATGATATAATATAATATATACAATATTTTTTCATGATTTAGAAGAAAAAGATGAAGGTGTACCGTAATTTATCAACAGTTGATGTTTTTTGAGCCACCCTAGGGTATATATTACTATTACCTTAAGAGCTACAAGTAGAGTAACGGTCTCAACAGAGTAGTATCCACGATCGACGTAATCTCCCATGAATAAATAGTTTGTGTCAGGAGATTTTCCACCTATTCGGAAGAGTTCCATTAAATCGTGAAATTGTCCGTGAACATCTCCGCACACCGTCACTGGACATTTCACCTCCTGTACATTCGATTCCTTGGCTAAGATTTCTTTCGCCTAAAAATAGATGAACATAAACGTTAGGTATTCTGTATTCATGTACTCTTTAAACGCGCCATGATAAAGATAATATGACTCAAGTTTTATCACATTTTCCGAACGACGGGGACAACAACAAACAGGGGTTCTATTTTAATCGGAATCAGATTACAGAGAAAAAGAAACCAGGGTACTGTTTTATTGGATTCAACTGAGGTATCTTATCAGAATCGATCTGACGTATCATAGAATTAAAACAAAAATTTAATGAAATTATCGACGTCATGGCGTTAGGACACTTCATACCACGAAAAAATATGAAAATCTTAAATAAAAGTGTCAGATTATATTGTTAATTACTTTAGTTCTAATAAAATTATGTTGTGTCCTCTTATATTCAATATGAGTAAGTTATTAAATAGAACCAGGGTGTCTAACCAAATCATAAAAAAAAAAATTTCCTGACAATTCCAAGTTTTTTCCAGGTATCTCCAGATTTTTCCACGTATAGTTTTTATAAAATTTAAGCATTTCACATTTCTTTCAATCGATTTGAAATATGTATACAATTTTGAGGGTTTATTATAAATAATGATCTTTTTTAGTCCTTGTAAATACCTAAATCTGTAAAAATAGTACTATTCATATGTAAAATACAATAACTGCTTTTTCATTCGCGAAAGTAACTTTATTAAAGGTTAAGTAATTTCTTAATGGGACAAGTTTCTACAGATTTAATTAATAGGAATAATATTTAAAATGAATTTTGATTTTCTCTTCATACACTTAAAATTCAGTACACGGTTAACATATTAACATGTTGAATGAAAGAGGTTTTCCAGCGGAGTAGCGATCACGAAAATAGGGAAATATATTAATGTGAATACTACATTAAATTCAACTTAAAACGCTTCAAATTCGTAACATTTCATGTAAAAATATTGCATTGTTCACAAGATAGATGAATAATCAAGCAAATAATTGAATTTTTAACTAAAACTGATAAATTTTCAATCAAATAGATGAATTTTTATCTATGAAAATTAATTTTCAACCAAAAATAAAAAAAAATGTCAACAGAGTAGTTACATTTTCGACCAAAATGACGAATTTTCACCTATAATGATGAATCTTAGAATGGAATAGTTAAATTTTCAACCAAAAAGGTGAATTTTCAACTAAAATTACGTATCTTCAACTAAAATGAATTTTCAAAAAATTAATTTTTAACAAAAGATTTAAACTTTTAATTAAACAGTTGAATTTTCAAAAAAAAAAAATGAATTTTCAACTAAAACGATGAATGTTTAACTGGAATAGTTGAATTTTTATGAAAATGAATATTAAAATATTATATATGAATCTTAAAACAAAAAGATTAACTTTCTACAAAAAAATAGAAAATCTCAAATAAAATTATGAATCTTCGACTAAAAAAGATAAATATTTAAAAAAATGAATAGATAGATTTACAGCTAAAAAAATTCATTTTTAACTGAAGAGATGAATTTTCAACTAAAGAGATGTAATATTTCACTGTATTTGTTAAATTTTCAGTAAAAAAAAAATTAATTTTAAACTGAAAAAGACGAATTTTCAACAAAACAATTAAATTTTCAACTGGAGTAGTTTAATTTTCAGTTAACAAAAATTAATTTTCAACCAAAGAAAAAAGAATGTATAGCAAAATTGTTGAATTTTCAACCAAAGAAATCAAATTTCAATTGAAATGATAAATATTAAAAAAATATATATTTTTAACGAAAGAGTTTAACTTTCAACCCAAACAGATGAATTTTCAACAAAATATATGAATTTTGAGCTTAAAAAATTAATTTTCAACTGAATCGACGAATTTTTAACTAAAATGATGGAATATTAAACTGCTTTAGTTAAATTTTAGGCAAAAAAAAATAGTCAACTAAAAAACGAATTTTCAACAAAACATTAAAATTTCCATATGGAATAGTTTAATTTTCAGTCAATATATTGATTTTTAACACAAAAAAACTCAACAAAATTATTGAATTTCCAACCAAAGAGATGAATTTTCATTTAAAATTTAAGTTTAACTTTCAACTAAGTAGTTGAACTTTAAAACAAAAAAAAATAATTGTTAACAAAAAATGTGATAGTTGATATTTAAACCAAAAAAGATTAAAAGTTTTAATCAAAAGAAAAAATTGCAACCAAACTTTTGAATTTTCAAGCAAAAAGATGCATTTTAAGCCAGTTAGATTAACATTGTACAAAAAAGGACAAATTTTCAACTGAGTACATGAAGTTTTACATGAAACTAAAATATAAAGCTAATTTTACAAATGAAAACACATTTTTATATAATTTTATATTGCGATTTCAAACAAATTTAAATTGCAACCAAACTTTTGAATTTTCAAGCAAAAAGATGCATTTTAAGCCAAGAAGATTAACATTGTACAAAAAAGGACAAATTTTCAACTGAGTACATGAATTTTTACATGAAACTAAAATATAAAGCTAATTTTACAGATGAAAACACATTTTTATGCAATTTTATATTGCGATTTCAAACAAATTTAGACACGTTCACGACAAAATTCCCTCACGATTCCAGGTTTTTCCAGGTATATCAAAATTCCCCGACAATTCCAAAAAAGCAAGGAAGTTATTTATTAGAAAAATTAATTTTTTTTTTAATTTTAAAACATCGTAGCCGCTGAAACGGGATTTTTTAAAACCGGGAAATGACAGTGAATTCTATAAATTTTAGGAATTATTTCTTAGAAAGATTTCAACTTTTTTTAAATATTAAGCTCAATTGTTAACGTTTTCAAGTAATTAAACAAATATAAACGTCTGATTGAAACTTTATAAACTACTTTCAATCTCAAATCCTATGTTCAAATATTGTTTCAATCGAAAATATTCCATTTTTAAACCATTACGAATTGAAATTTTGTTATTAAAAAAAGGATATAAATTTTTGGGTGATTCTGAACCAATGTATTTCTCCCTCTTTTTTCATTCTGTTATATTTGTCTCTAATGAGCAGAAAAGTGAGGTAGCCTGGAAGTCTGATTTTTAATTGTGAATTTTTTTCATACACATTTTGCATTAAAATTTTTCATGAGAAACTAGATTTCTTTTCGATCTTAAATTAAAAAAAAAAAAGAAATTAAAAAATATATTTTGCAATATTTGACTTTTTATTTAAAATAAGCAATAGCACAAATAAAATATTCAAAACTAAACAATTTGAAAATTAATTTTTTCAAATAGAAAGCCTTAAATTGTTAAAATTTCAAAGTGCTAAATTTAAATATCGAAGGTTAGAACTTTAATTGTTTCATTTTGTTGAAGTTTTAATTTGAAAGTGAAATTTTTCCATTTTCATGTACAAATAACAAATGAATAATTATTGATTTCAATCAAATAAAAATAAAAATAATTCAACTTCTAATTCACAAAGTGTTTAATTTTAATCGATCAATTTAAAAAAGGTATCCTTTAAATATTTCTAACTTAAAATTGCTTCAAAATTATATAATTTTCAACATTTAAAAATGTATTGATTCATTCTTCAATCCAGAGCATTAAGAATAATAACGTAGATTTTTACTTTTCAACTAGAAATTTATCAACTGTTCAATTTATAAGTGATTTCAATTTTTGTGGTTTAACGACATTTTATTTCAAATTGTTAAACTGAATAATTTTGAGAGCTTTCATTTTACACGTGTAAATTATTGAGCATTTAAATGAAAAATGTGGCAAGCTTCAACTTTAAAAGTTTAAAATTCAAAAGATTCAAATTCAAATCTCAGGACCGTATTTTCCAAGGTGCATAAAATTTCCAGAAAATTCACTTGTAACTAATAATATAAATTAAATACAATAGATATACTTAATTAAAAGCATTTAATTAATACAAATTTGGATGTTAAAATGATTACTTCGGAGAAATAATTTAAAAACAAAATAAAATAGTAATAAATAATAATACAAACATAATAAAATAAAAAGAATTAAAAAATTTAATTAATACAAATATGAATATTAGTTCGAACAAATAATTATTAAAGAAGAAAAAATCGGCCTCGGCCCGGATTTGAACCGGGAACGCCACTATGCATAAGTGGAGCGTTAACCAATTACGCAATTACAATTAATTAAATATGCGTAAGTTAAATTAAAAGAAAAATAGTGCGTTTGAGTGAATTAATCTATTTTTGTAAATTGAAATCCTGTACATACATACAAACTTAGTAATAGTTTTCTGTACCAGGAATTTATTTATTGAAATTACGTTTTAAAAAATGTATATGGAACAATTTAATTTTAAAATGTATTAGATAACCTTAAAACTAAATAAAATAAAATGTTCTAAGCAATTTCAGGTTTTTTTCCAGGTGTCTCAAGATTTTTCCAGGTATAATTTTTTATAGTATGAAGCCATTCAGGTATTTTGATTCTTTTTTAAAACCTAAATGTGTGAAAATAGTACTATCCATATACGAACAGTACTATTTTTATACACTTACAATAACTGTTTTTTCATTTGTGAAAGTAACTTATCAAAAGATAAGTAATTTCGTAATGGTAGAAGTTTCTAGAAATTTAATATGTTTATTTTAGAAAGCTTAGATAAATTATATTACAAGATATTGTTAAATATCTCATCATCATCGAATAATTAAATAAATCAATAATACTAAGAATATAAGCAATCATATCTTCAATTTTTTATTAAAGTCTATGAATTAAAAAAATAATTAAATCAAGTAAAAAAACTAAAAATAATTGAATAAATTAATTTTTTAATAAAAAGATGAATTTTCTACCAAAAAAAGAAAGAATTTTCGACAGAATAGTTGAATTTTTAAGCTAAATAGTTGAATTTTAAACTAAAAGCGATAAATTTTCAACCAAAAACAGAATAATGAAATTTGCAGTTGAAAAATGAATTTTGAACAGAGTAGTTCGACTTTCAACAAAGCAGTTAAATTTTTAATCAAGAAGATTAATTTCTCTACCAAAGATGACGAATTGACAACAAAATACATGAATTAAAAATAAAGATATGGAACACTTACATTTTTTGTTTAAAAAGTTAATTTTAAACAAAAAAAAAGTAATTTTCAACAAAAGAGTTAAATTTTCAACCAAATGATTTAATTTTGAACTAAAAAAGCTCAATTTTCAACAAAAAAACAGAATAGTTAAATTTTCAGTTCAAAAAATTAATTTTCAATAAGCTGATGAATTTTCACCTAAAATAATAAATCTGTAACTGGAATAGTTGAATTTTCAGCTAAAATGATTAATCTTCAACTAAAATAGTTGGGTATTCAACAACAAAAATGAAATTGTAACTGGAGGTTAAAATTGGAACAAAAAGGTTAATTTTCAACTAACGTAGTTAGACTTAAAAAAAATGAATTTGTAACTGGAATAGTTAAATTTTGATCCCAAAAGATATGTTTTGAACCAAGAAGATTAATTTCTAACAAAAAACATGAATTTTCAACTAAAAAAGATAAATTGTCAAACAAAAACTGAACATTTAAATTATCAGTTAAAAAATTAATGTTTAACCAAAGAGATACATTTTGAACTGAAATAATGCAACATTCAATTAGAAACATTTACATTTTCAGTAAAAAAAATTTTTTTTTAAACAAAAAATTTGGAAAAAGTTACATTTTCAAAGAAAATTATTTTTTAACTAAAATGATGGATTTTCAACTAAAAAGATGAACTTTTAACCCAAATTCAATAGTTAAATTTTAAGCAAAATAATTTATGTTTAACCAAAGCAGCTTATTTTTGAACCAAAACAATTGAATGCAGACAAAAAGGAGATTTTTCAGCATGAGTTGAATTTCCAAGCAAAAGGATCAAATTTCAACCTAGGCGATTAACTTTCTAACAAAAAGAATGAATTTTCAGCAAAATACAATGAATTTTCAACCAGATACTTGAATTTTTAACTAAAAAACAATCAATTTTACGTTAAATTAGTTAAGTTACATTTATCAATTAAATTAAATTAGAGTTGAATTTTCAATTAAAAAATGTAATTTCCAACTAAAAACAAAAACGAATTTTCAACAAAGTAGTTAAATACAGTAATATAAAACTACTTATGCAAATTAAAAATTATTGTTATTCAATTTTATATTGCTATAAAAAAATGATTGAATTTTGAAATAAAGATCATTTTTCAAACACAAACAGAATAGTTAAATTTTCAGTTATAAAATTAATTTTCAAC
>JAUELO010000351.1:2432703-2442854 GCA_032357855.1 Amphibolips quercusostensackenii
TGAAAGAAATATAAACAATTTCATTTTAAATAAGTTATAAAAATTATGTTAATTTTGACGATTACTGATTATTTTTGTAGAGAAACGAGAAAAAATGCATCACATGTAGTTAAATTAGATGCAGATCCGTATCACCCTGTGTGACTATGTGTAACAAGAAATCCCTGTTGGTAGTAGAAAGATTGAAAAAAAAATTGGTGGATAGGAATAGATAGAACTCTATCACTTTCAATGGGTCACTTTACATTCCGAAAACGCTATCTTTTCCTGTCCTCAATCTCAATAGTTTTCTTTTTTTTCTCTACCTTTCGTGACCGAGGACCCTTATTTTATTATTTGCTTTATTATATCTCTTTAATATAAATTTGAATCTTTGTCTATCTCTTTTTCTGTCTTTCGCGATTTAGTACTCTTATCATTTTCTATCCATCGAAATTCAGAAATTCATTGAAAAGTTAGAAAATTTATTAAAAAAATTAATTTGACGTTGACCGCCTACCAGAGAGACAACATGACGTCCATGCTTATATACCTGCACACTTAAAACTTATTTCCATACCTTAATCGACAACTGTATCGAACTTCGCAAAACGGTTTGCCGGACTCCTACTTAGAGGCTCAAAGATTGATTTCACTTGTTGGTTACATTTACTGTCAGCCACCTAGCGACAAAACCTTTAGGTTGACGTGGAAAGATGAAGGATAGGATGAGATGAAGAAGAGGGTATTGAAAAAGATAAGACATGAATTTGGATTAAAAATAGATTGAAAAATAGATTAAAAAATAGATTGAAAAAGGTAAATGTTAATAAATGTTATGATACATTGAGATAGCGAAAAGTACACTGAAAAAGATAGACGTGAATTTACATTGACAAAGATACAGAAAAAGATAGACGTTGATAGGCGTGGGATAGGATGAGATAAAGAAGAGGAGATTTAAAACGATATACAGGAATTGACATTGACAGAGAAATAGAAAAAGAATGACGTGGATAAATAAAAGATAGGATAAGATAGAAAAGAGGGGACTGGAAAAGATAGGTGTGAATTTACATTAACCAAGAAATAGAAAAATATTGACATGAATAGATAAAGAATAGGATAACATAGAGAAGAGGGGATTGTAAAAGATAGACGTGAATTTAGATTGACAAAGATATAGAAAAAGATAGACGTTGATAGATGTAGGATACGATGAGACAGAGAAGAGAAGATTAAACAAGATAGGCGGGAATTCAGATTAACAGAGAGATAGAAAAAGATTAACGTGCTTATATAAAAGATAGAATAAGATAGAGAAGTAGGGATTGGGAAAAGTAGACGAAAATATAGATTGACAAACTGATAGTAAAAGATTGTCGTGGATAGATAAAGGATAGAATGAGACAGAAGAGAGGATTGAAAATAATAGACGTAAATTTAGATTGACAAAAATATAGAAGAAGATTGACGTGTATAGACTAATATATTTCATTTTTAACGACCATCGTTTTAATTTCCAAGCGGGTTTTGGGATTTAAGTTTTCCCTTTTTCCAGGAATAAGTCGGCCAAATCATCCCCGGAAATTGAAGAGTTGAAATCTCAAGCCCGCGTTTGTAGGGAATTGGTTTCAACTTTTTAAAAATATTAATTAATTGGACTTTTCGGTTGCTCGTCAGAATTAACGTTAAAGTAGGGTCTCCTTTAAAATTTTGGAGGAATTAGAAATTTAAAATAAATTCTTCAGAAATAGGATTTTTAAATGTTTCATATGTAGCATAAGCTCCGACTACCTCAGAAAGATAAAATTCTTCGAACCTCAGAAGAGCGAATTTTCGCCGAATTCCAACGGTTGAGAGGAGCGGGCAACCAATGACAGAGCTTGATCCGTCCTCCCAACCGCTGGAACGTGCGAGAAGTCGCTCGGCGATTGACATTGACAAAAATCGGCTAGACTTTTTGAGTCAGTAGCTTTTCGAGCGAGAAGCACGTCGTATCACTGAGGATGATTCCCGCTAGCTAGTAATCTGGTAGTAGTTGTAGGTCCAAACTTTATTATTAAATTCATCATTCTTTCCGTAAATTCCGGCTTTATTATTCCTACCAGTTTTGTTGTCTCTTTCTTCTCATGAATCATCAAATTCATAGTTCAAATTTCAGCATCCAGCAAAAACCATCAGGAGTCATCCAGGATCTTCCAGCTTTGATTGGTGTCAGAGGTTTTTCATCAGCGATCGAAGGTTAGTGATGAAATGCCGTCGAATTTTCATTAATTAGGTTGACTGTCGGGACACTTTACGGACGAGTTTTTCGAGTTTCTGTGCGTCACAATGTCGGATTGATTTTACCTTCTCATGAATTCTTTTAACTAATCGATGCCCTCCGGTGATCGAAATCCCGCGTGTCAGTCACAGTGTTTTGGGTCCGGGTTGTTCACGCCTTTTGCCCCTTATTTCCACCCGGGAGACTCATCCTTCGAAACACCGTTTGCACCTCCCGAAGTCGTTGGCCAGAAGCCCTACAAGCGTCCCGGGAATCCCCGGAGACGTCTAAATCGCAGACGGAGGAAAAGCAAGAAACAACAGCTCCTCGCATCCCAGGAAATATCGAGTTCCGCCCTTCCCACCGTGCTTTCATCTCCGCCTCCGCTTTCCATGACCGTAAAATCAGCTAATTCCATCCCCGTTTTTCCACCCAGACAGCCATCTTCACGCCCGTGTTCTGAAAGAGCGAATTCCGGAATTTCCACTATGTTTCTCTCCTCTCGCGCCACCGCGTCTTCGCCTGGAGGCGTTTACTATCCCTGCACTCGCTGAGCCCCCGACCGAAAATCTTCCCTCGGCGACGGAACTTTTTCGCAGGCTGGAAGCAAGTTTGGTAAGTCCGGACAGGTAGCTTTTGCTCATACCTTTAGGAAGTTCACCCGTGAATTTCTCCCCTTCGCCGCGCAAGGTCACGATCAGGCGCATCTTGTTTTAATTTAAAAACGATTTTTACACAACTTCTACCATTTTTCACCCAAAAAAAGGGATTTGAATTTACTCCGCTCCCCCATTGATCTCAGAGGCCTTTATCAATACAAAGAAAAGGATATACGGAAGAGGGCACTGAAAAAGATGAACGTGAATTTAGATTGTCAAGAGGATAGAAAAAGATAGACGTTGATTGATGTAGGATAGGATGCGATAAAGAAGAGGAGATTGAAAAAGACAGGCGAGAATTTAAATTGACAGAGAGATAGAAAAATATTGACGTGGATAGACAAAGGTTAGGATGAGATAGAGAAAAAAACATTAAAAAAGATGGATGGGAATTTAGATTGACAGAGAGATACAAAAATATTGATGTGAATAGATAAATGTGAGGATGAAATAGATAAGAGGGTATTGAAAAAGATAGACATGAATTTATATTAAAAAATAGATAGAAATAGACAGACGATGATATAAATGTAATATAGGATGAGGTAACGAAAAGGAGATTGAGAAAGATATACGGTAATTTAAATTAACAGAGATAGATAACAGAAATAGACAATAGAGATAGGTAGCAATCGGATAGAATGAGACAGAGAAAAAGAGATTAAAAAAGAGAAATGGGAATTTAGAATGACAGAGAGATAAAAAAATATTGACGTGGATAGATAAATAATATCATAATATAAAAATGAGGGGATTGAAAAAGATAGACTGGAATTTAGATTGACCGAGAGATATACAAAAATTAAGTTGGATGGATAAAGGATAAGATGAGAGAAAATACGGTATTGAAAAAGATAAACGTGAATTTAGATTGACGAAGAGGTAGAATGGAACATATTTTCTCTATCTCTTTCTATCATAAAGATTCAAAATTATTCAAAAAGATAGCATCTCTATCTTTTTACTTTAAGCAGGGTTGGTCTGTTGAGGTCTCGGTAGTGTAATTGGTTAACGAGCTGACTCGTGAAATGACAAAGCTCCCGGTTCAAACCCAGGCCGAGATAGATTTTTTTCTCGTTCCTCCATAAAAATGATCAGTAATCGGCACAATTAACATAAACAAATTATCGTAAAGTAATAATTTACATCAGTGAATAGATTGGAAATAAATTTGATAACCAGCCTACCTGTTTTCTTTGTCAATCCTCGTTTTCCTAATAGCTTTTCGATCGCTATAATGAACACAATTAGGGCAGAGCCAAACAGATAAAGTTGCGTCGAGCATCGCAGCCAAAACGTTTGCATCGGTTGCCCAGCAGACACTTTGAGCCATAACAGCTGCACAAAGAAAAGCCATACAAATTGGATTTTTCCTAAATTCAAAATGCAGATAAGGGGCCATCTATAAACTACGTTACCAATTTTTTGCTATTTTACCCCACTCCCAAAAAAAAGTAACGGAGGTGTTGGCTATACACTCAAAACAAGGGTGATGGGGTGACTTTTCATGAAAATATAGGAGTAGTAGAAAAATAATCTCTTTTAAATTAAGTTAATGCAAATACCATGTTGAAAATAATTTTTAATCAGACAGTTACATTATCAACCAACTACTTGAACTTTCAAGTCAAAAATATTAAAATTCAACAAAAAACAGGTCCATTTTTAACCAAATAGTTGAATAATCAACCCGAAAAGTTAAATTTGGAATGAAAAACTTTCTTTTCTTAAAAATAATTAAAATTTTAACAAAACAGTCAAATCCTTTACTAAACTTATAAACTTTTATCAAAAGAGCTAAGTTTTAAAGCAAGAAAAAATCGAATGTTGAGAAAGTTAATTTTCGATTAAGAAAGATAAATTTTCAATCAAATAGTTAGATTTTCAGCTAAAAAGATCATTTTAAAACCAAGAAAGACAAGCTTTCGATTAAAAATAGAATATTTGAATTTTTATTGCAAGAAATTAATTGTCATTAAAAAAAAAGAATTTTCAACCAGTTGAATACCACCAAAAAAGACGAATTTTCAACAAAATACATTTATTAATTTAGATAAATTTTCAACTTAGAAAGATTGAATTTTGTACAAAAAATGGAATGGTTAACATTTCAGACAAAAAAAGTTCATTTTAACAAAGAAAACAAATTTTCCAACTAGTTTTTGAATTTTGAATCTAAAAAGACGGATTATCTACAAAACAATTAAATTTCAATCCAAAAATATGATTTTTAACAAAAAAGTAAATTTGGTAGTTGATATTTCAACCCGAACAGATTTTAATTAAAATTCTAAAATAGTATAATTCAACCAAAAACCATTAATTTTTTAACAAAATAGTTAAATGCACAACCAAAACAGATTAATTTTTAACGGAACAGTTACATTTTTAACCAACAAAGATGGATTTTCAACTAAAATGGTAAATCTTCAACCTAAAAAAAGACTTTTCAACAAAAGAGCTCAACATGCGACCAAATGGTTAAATTTTCAACTAAAAAGATGATTTTTTAACGACTAAGTCCAAAAGTACGGTTAGTCCGTGCGTTTGTGTATGCTTATAACGTTAGATAGTCTAAAAGGACGGACTTTAAGGGGAACCTGGAAAAGGGAAGGGTTTCAAGAAAGGGTTTCATTTTTTTATTGGTTTCTGGGATAAAGTCAAATGTCTTAAAAATAGGAGAAAAATAGGAATTTTTAAAAAAAGGGAAAGAGCGGAAAATATGGGAAAGGGCGCGAAGTCCGAAATATGAAAATGATGTCTGAACTTATTAAGTTATTATTGAAGTGTACCATTGCATAGCTGTCTTTCACAAAATTCGCAAACATTGTCCAAATTTACATTCCACTTACCCCCGCCCCCTTTCCGACCACCTTCTAACTCTGTTGCCAAACGTAGTTTTTAGCTCGACCCCTTCACCCTAAAACTGGTAACGTAGTTTATGGACAGGCTCTAAGGACACTTTTCATACGAAGGTACACATTTTTTCTTGTCTATTTAAAGAAAATTTAATTTCAGCAAAAAAAGCTAATATTTTTTTCCACCTTCTCTCAAGTAGAAATATCTTATAATTAACTAAAACAATCATGCTTTGAACGTATTAAAAGAAGTATAATTATTATTACTCACCAACCAAAATTAGATATATCAGGAGATGACAAGAGTACCTATTAAGAGCTTTTTTTTATCAGGTAAATTACAAGGTCTTTCTGAGTCTTTTATGCACAGACCTTTCACAAATGATAGGAGGATTTCAGTTATTAAATAAGACTTGGTTTTCACACTAAATTATCTATGTCCGAGAGATAAGGTAATACATTAATAATAACGTATTTTCCATAAGACGAAAAGACGTTATTGTAAATTTTATTTAGATCTTCATCCATAGGTGAATTGAGTTGAAATTCAATATTTCTTTTTTCAATTAGTTATGCAAAACAAATGAATAATCACTTTTAAAATGCCACTTCATTAGTCTGTTTCATAGGTCCCCAAAAAAGCATATAAGTGAAAAATTGGGTTTTGCGAATTTTTAGCGATCATTATAATTGTTTGCCTTTTAAAAATCTTAATTGTTTTTAATACAAAAAATACTACTTCCTATCGAGTTAGAAAGAGTTAGAAAGTCGCGGTTTTTTCTGAATTTTTAAACTTATTTTCAGCTTTCAGTAAGATTGAGGCAATAATCAATTATATTTGACAGAAGGAATTTTTTGTCAACTCTTCACTCAGAGCGAGAAAGCAGTTGAACAAATTTAACAAAACTTTTTTTTAAACAAATTATTATTATTTATAATAATCTTCTCCTATAATAATATTATATCCTTGCATCTTGAGACAAGAACAATTTTCTTGGATCATGAAAATATTGTAACGTCCGAATATTTGTAACGATGTTTCCTTGGTTCAATGCTAATTTTTTTTTGCTGTGAATTTAGCCGCTGAAATTAAAAATCAGTAAGGAATAATGGTTTTCATGCATGCTTTACAAATCAAAAAATTGATACAGAAAAATTAAAGAAACTAAAATTCAATATTGAATTATTAAAAAAAAATCTTGAGTTAATTCTTAGAGATTTATTGAAAAGTACATTGTACAGGGCAGGGCAATATTTAAATTTCCTAACCAATATCGAAGGCTGTAGTACAACAAAAGTTAATGTGCTCGTAAATCGACTTGATTCACGCTTTGCCCTGGATGTGGTATAGTTTTCATAATGGTTATAGATAATAAATATTTCTGACACGATAGTTGAATAAAAAGCTAAAAGTCTTAGCTCTCGGCGTTTCTTTTATGTTTTACCTCTGCTGACATCCACAACCTCTCCTATTTTCACAAGGAAGTTTTTATCCCTGTAATATTTCACTTAAGCAGAGACCAACACTAGGTATAAATCCTAAAGCCATTTTAGTTTCGTGGCCTTTATTAGTCTATTATTTATCCATGAGAATCTTCTACATTATTTTACCACGTGTAACTTTTGTAATTAGGGACATCTCAAAAACTACAAAATGCAATTTTTTAAGTACTTGAAAGTCAGTTTTGGGTGCGAAGATTATTTAGTGATAGGATATATCATCCTGGAGTAAAAATAAAGAGATACATTTAACCAATTATTCTATGTAAGAACATCTGCTCTTCCAATTCATTGAAGATAAATAAAGAAATGTTTTAAAAATGTCATAAAGGCGGTAGTTTTTCTAAAATTCTTGACAACAGGTTTTTTTAAGAACCCCGATTTTTAAATTAAATATTTTACAGAGTTAGATGTTTATATTTACCACATACTTCCAGAGTTTCGTTTCTGGTAAACCATTGCTTCAAATTTAAATTAATTATTTTTGAATAAAATTAAAATTTATCATTTTTTTCAATCACTACCTACAATGGGAAAATATGAAGAGGATAATGTTGTTTGGATTTAATCTTTAAAATATATATTTTTCAAGCAGACTTTTCCCAAAGTTTCAAGTCAACTTCAGTAAGGAAAATGCATGATCAAAAAAGCGAAATACTATTTTTTGTAAAATATTTAATAAACAACGCTTGAAAAACACCGGCAGCGTAGCGAAACAGCACAGTGCGCGGGTACTCTAGTATCTCAGGCAAACCCCCAAACTGTCCATAAACCGAGGCTTTGGTGTATATAAAAGTTTTCCATACACGGAAAAAATTTGTCCCATAAAAAGTGTAGAATTAGCTTAAGAGTCTTGGCCGGGTACAAAAATGTTGAAGATATTGAATGACTTTTACTGAAATATTTTAAACTTTTCAATACTAAATGCAAACGAGTCTTGCGATTCTCGATAATAGTCTAGAAAAAGAGTTCTGTATTTATTATGCAAAATTTTAGTAAGAAGCCAAATTCAGTCCACAACTCATTGTAAAAAAGTTGTGAATAATTTTAATTTGGTTCGACAAAATGTGTATAAGCTCCTAACATAAAAAATAGCGCAGTCGAACATCAGTCGGCAATGCGAAATAAATATGGCTGCAACCTGCAACATTAGGCTAGTCTTTTGACGCAAAAACCGGTAGTAAGAAGATTCTTGGATTTAAAGAAATTTTCTTTGAATTGAAGAAAAATATTTATCGGCGAATCCTATACAAAATTTCTCACAATATAAGCCGATTAAAGAACGAAAATATTTATTATTCCGTCAATTTTCAAATGTAAAAAGACAACAATAAATGTAATATCTTCTTTTATAACAAACAAAATAGATTTTTTGGGCTCCAATTTAACCAAATGATGAACGAATTTCCAGCAAAAGTGTTAGATTTTCAAAGAAAAAAGGTGAATTTAAAAAAAAATAATTTTCAACAAAGAAGTTCAACTTATAACCAAATGGTTAAACTTTTAACCAATAAAATGAGTTTTGTACCAAGAAGATTAATGTTCTTCACAAAAAAAAAAAATTTTGAAGAAAACACATTAATTTGTAACAAAATATTCGACGTTAGAGTAAGAAAATTAAAATCACTTCGGGCAACCCCAATTGTTGTCCCACACTTGTCGTTTCTCACAAGCGGTGACAATTTTGCTGGTTAGCATAATAGGATTATTTCGACCGATATACCCAGCGTGCGATATTATGCATTAGGGAATTGCGTTGTATGCACTAGTGTTAAGTTAGGATATAGAATTAGGTTTGTATATGACTTTTTTTAATTGCTTTAGAAGCCTTTATATTTTTCCGGACTGTGTTAGAAATTATATTTACTGCCTCTTTATTTTTTCCTAGACTGTCTTAAACATTTTAGTCTTTAAATTGTTTTTGCTTTATCAAAATTTGCTAGACAGTCCAGCACTAAACGTGGTTCTTCCTTGTACTTAGTATTGAAATATCTTGTAAATATTCAAACAAGGAGGATTTAAATTTTTATAACATCTTGGTACCCGTCCAAGATTCCCAGACTGAGTTCTATAGTTTTTACATGACAATTTTGTTCTCTGTGAAAACAATCACGGGATTTCACCAAAAGCGATGGCCATTATATATCACCGTGTGGTTTTGATTTCGATTCCCTTGGAATTTAATCGAAGGGCCTATGAAAAAGCCATCAAACGCATCCTCGAGTTGCGGGTAGAGGGTCCCTGTACTAAAGGTTTCTGCTAAATATGGTTGCAATAATTAATAAGCAGTCGCGGACGATTGTCCAAGGAATGGTCCAAAAGGAATAACCCCTAAATCTTCAATCTTCTTCTCTCATGTCTAGATAATGTAAATAAAACGCAAATTGATCCACAGATTTTTGCTGTAGTATAATAGAAAATGGTCAAAGGTTAGTAGGATGATGATAATGATGATGATGATGATGATGATGATGATGATGATGATGAGGCGCCAGATTCAAAACCTCACGTATTAAATAGCAATAATAGCATAAAAATACCAGGCTATTCATAAGACCAAAAGGAGAAATACTACTCAAATTATATAATTATATTACCCCTTGAAAAAAACGACCTAGCTCTCTCACCGATTCCTCCGAGTGACTATAAATTATTTAATTTATATCTATCTGTCCTGAAGGAACGCCCGTGTTGACGCTTTTAAGGAACTCGTACAGCGCCGGCCTCCCTCCAGACAAGATGGGACACTGATTTAGAAGATGACAGGACACTGGAAAATCGCATCTTATTTTTGCGAAATTACGTCCCGTGCAAATGTGCCCAGTCCTCATTCTAGTGATCAAGTTTATATAGCGTCTGGGCAGAGTCAGACCGAGGAACCAAGGCCTA
>JAUELO010000351.1:2652822-2668167 GCA_032357855.1 Amphibolips quercusostensackenii
GAATTATTTTATTTAAAAATTTTCAATCAAAACGTTTTTTCTATTCATGCATCAACTTTAAATTATGTTGGCGAAAAAGTTTTTCTGTTTACAACAGATGTTTCTATAAGGTGTATTATTAATAATATTAATATTATTATTAATAATAAAGAAGTGTCTTATTATAGGTCAATCGATTTGCCTTGAATCAAGGAATCTTTTTCCTTTTTGCATCAATTTTAAATTATGTCAATGAAAACAAGTTATTATTAAAAACCGTTTTTTCAAATATAATGTATTGCCATAGCTTTCTTACTCTTCAATGAAATGTGTCAATAATATAGGTCAATCTATTTGTCTTGAATGAACACATCATTTCTATTTTCACATCAACTTCAAATTATGCGTGTGAAAAAATGTTTATTACAAAAATCGACTTTTAATATAATAATAATGACTATAACTTTCTTACACTTGGATAAAATATATTTATACTATAGGTCAATCGCTTCGACTTAAGCTAAGGAATCTTTTATGTTATTGCACCAATTTTTATTTATGTTAATGAGAAAAGTTTTACTGTAAAAATCCGTATTTTCAAATTTTATGCATTAACATAGCTGTTTTACTCTTCAATAGAAAGTATCAACATTATATGTCAATCGATTCGACTCAAATCAACACATCTTTTCAGTTCTCACATCAACTTTTAATTATGAAAATAAAAAAAATTTTACTATGAAAATCGATTTGCAATATAATATAAATGACCATAACTTCTTTACTCTTACATAAAATGTATTAAGATTATAGGTCAATCGATTCATCTTGAACCAAGGAATCTTTTATCTTTTTGCACCAACTTCAAATTATGTTAATGAAAAAGTTTAATTATAGAAAACCGTATTTTTTAATTTTAGGCATTACCATAGCTTTCTCACTCTTCAATAAAATGAATCAACATTATCGGTCAATCGATCCGTTTCGAATCAAGACATCTTTTCTATATTCACATCAACTTCAGATCATGAGAATGAAAAAATTTTTACTATAGAAATTGATTTTTAATATGATATAAATAGCGATAACTTTCTCACTCTCTGATAAAATATATTAATATTATAGGTCGATCGATTCGTCTCAAAACAGGAAATCTTTTATATTCTTGCATTAACTGTGAGATATGTCAAAGAAAAAAGTTTTACTATAAAAAACTAATTTTTGAAGTATTATAAAGTGCTAGAAAAAAATGCAATTAATATTTTCAGAAATCCTTTGGTCAGTTTCAAGATATAAGCGATAAAAATAAGAGCTTTAAATTTCATTAATTTATCTGCAATTGTTTTTAAGTTATCGTGTTCACAAAAAAGTGTGGCATTTACACATACAATCTGCACATACACATACAAACACACATCCGGACATAAGTTTAGAACATTGTATCAGACATTCTTGAATAAAAGAGCGTTTAATTGAATGAATTAATTTTTTTTCAAAAATCTCACTATTACAAAGCTTTCACTATAGGGAAGCAATAATTAATATTTTATCATGTTCTTGAGCTCATTTGAAAGCTATTTTTTCACAGTATCGTAACAGTTTATAAACGTTATTGAAAAAAATTTCCTTCAACAGTGCGAGAACTTCAAGCTGTTGTATGACCATAAGCTGTTGTGATATTGTGGAAAAATTGCATTAAATTAGGCAACAAACATTTCAAAATATTGATTTTCACGAAAGTTATTTAAAATTTGGCTGTGTCTAGTCGTCCCGAAAAATTGGGGATTTGGAAAAGGGTATGGGCTAGTTGTCCCAAATTTTCGGGACGACTAGCCAAGCGTGCGAAAAATATTTGACTAGTCATCCTGAATTTCGGGACGACGAGATACTTCGTTGAAATTTGAAAAGACATTGAATTTTACACTCTTTTTGCAATATGTACTTAAAAAATTGACAAATTGGCTTCATTTTGGGCACATTTCGTACAGAACTTTGAGAGCTTTTGATTCTCTAAAAAAAAATTTGTTTAGCTATGACGTAAATAAAATTATTAGCACTGAACCATTTATAATAAAGAGGTGGTTGGCAAATTTTGCACGGCATTGTATATTAAATATGTGAGAATTATAAGAATTTCCGAAAGAGAAATCAACGCTGTTACTTTTGCTGTTCACAATTGATGAAATTGAAATTGCAAATCTATAACATTATATGAATTGTAATTTTAAATCTTTAAAATTAAAAGGAAAAAAAATATTGAAAATGCATCACTGTCTATCATACGCATTATATATTGAAGGTTCTTCAATTCTAAATATTCAACATTGAAGAATTTGTTATCGCAAATCTTTCAAATTAGCAAACTTTCAATTGCAAATCTTTCAAATTAAACTATTTCACAAAAAAATCAGAAAAATCCATTCCTTCAAAATGTAAATTTTGACAACTAAATAATTTGCAATTCTATTCATTCCAAATTCGACTACTTTGAATTATAACTCTTCACAATTGTACATTTTTGAATAGTAAATGTTTAAGATTGTAAAGTTTAAAATTTTTTAAATTTTTATTTAAATATCATGCAAGTTTTAAATTTCACAATTAAAAATTCTATAATTCTGATAATTAAAATTTGAAATATTATCAATTCAGAAGATTTAGAATTGAAAGCTTTTGAGTTTTGATCTTCAAGATCATCAAAATTAAATAACTCCAAATTGCCAATCGTTAAAATTTAAGATCTATGAGATTTAAATTATATATCTTTGAAATTTAAGATATTTCAATTATAACCCTATAAAATTGTAGAACATTGGATTGTTAATCTTCAAAATCAAATACCTTTTGAATTCGACAATTAACAATTTAAAATTATGTAATTTTTATGCATTGCTTTAAAAAATTTTTAAATTAGAAGATCTAAAATTAAAAACAAGACGATTGATTATCAAAATCATCTAAATTCATGAATCTTGAATAATACATTCTTAAGATTTATGATTTTTCAATTATAACTCTTGACAGTTGAAAAATTTTTAACTGCGAATCTTAAGAATTAAAGACTTCTGAATTTCCACAATTTACAATTGAAAATAATGTTATTTTTTAGTGTAGAAATTCAAAATTTGGTAATTTTGATGAATTGCTTTCAAAATTTTTTGAATTAGAAGATTTAGAATTAAAAACTAGACGATTGATTATCAAAATCATCTAAATTTACGAATCTGAAATAATACGTTCTTAAGATTTATGATTTTTCAATTATAACCCTCTACAGTTAGAGAATTTTTAACTGTAAATCTTAAGAATTAAAGACCTCTGAATTTCAACAATTTACAATTCAAAATGATGTTATTTTTTAGTGTAGAAATTTAAAATTTGGTAATTTTGATGGATTGCTTTCAAAATTTTTTGAATTGGAAGATTTAAAATTAAAAACTCGACGATTACTTATCGAAATCATCAAAATCATACAAATTTATGAATCTTAAATTATAAATCTTGAAAATTCCAGATATTTCAATTATAACACATCAAAATTGTGAAAACTAAAACGGTAAATTTTTCAAATTGAATATTTTAGATTAAGACAATTTACAATCAAACATGTTGTAATTTTTAGATTTAAAATAAAAAATTTGGTAACTTTGATGCTTTCCTCTCAAAATTTCTTAAATTTAAAAGATTTAAATTCGAAAGCTTGATGTTTGATTTTTAGAATAATAGAAATCATCCAAATTTCTGAATTTTATTTATAAAAATGTAAAGTTTAAGATTGTTGAATTTCAGCCGTTGAAAATTGTAGAACTATTTAATTTTAATCTTCACCATTGAAGAGTTTTTAATTTTGTTAATAATTTACATTAAAAAAGTAGATGCGTTCAGAGTTTTTCAATTCAAAATTCTGCAATTTTAATGATTCACAATCCAAACTTTTTTAATTGATTATTTTATCAAAATCTTTAAAATCAAAAAATTTTTTAATAAAAAACGTGAAAACTAGAAATTTTCTTATTATAAATCTAGAAGATTGAACTATTAAAAAAAACATTCAAAAGCATATACTCTCAAAATATCAATTTTAAAAATTTAATAATCTGTGATTCTATATTTCACAATTTAAAAAATTTTAAATGTATCTATTCAAAACTTTCCAAATTTGAATTTTAGATTTTTCAAAATTAAAAAGTTTTTAATTTAAAATATTTGCAATAAGAATTTGACAATTTTATTGATTTACTTTTGAAAATTTCTGCGATTCGGAAAATTTCGAATTCAAAAGTCCAAAAATTTTCACTATTTAAATGAAAATTACTATTAAACTTAAAATTACTATTCAAAATTTAAATCACTTTTAAAATATCTTTTTTTTTAATACATGATTATAAATTATATATTACAGCACTTTAACTTAAATAATATATATTTTAATACGATAACTCAAATTATAAGTTTTATAATTTAAAAAGTTATTCTTTCTCTTTAAAATCGCCACAATTTTAATTTCAGATTTAAAAAAATTTTTAATTAAATTTTTTAAAAATATTTACAAGAAAAATTCTATAATTTTAATTATTTTCTTAAAAAATTTCTGCAATTCAAAATCTTTCGAATTTTCTATTTCCTATTTTTATTTTTTGAAAATAAATGATTATTAATTATATATCATTGTTTTTAAAATTAAATTATATATTTTAATTCAATAATTAGTCAATACAAAATGAGAAGCGTGTAATAAGGGTGCGTAGCGCTATTTTTGCTAGTAATTATTATAATGATCAAAGTGCTTAGCTAAATAGCTGAAAGCGATGTTTCGATATTTCTTTACATTTCTATCGATAGATTTTCATTCACTCAGGAAACCATTTTATGGTGAGCTATAGGAACGATGTAGCGATGGGAATGCAGTTCAAAGATAATACGATCAGTAAGTAAATTTGTAAAGGATATTGATTGTCTGAGAGCCGAAGAGTGAAGATACAGCTCGATCCCTTTTTGTTTCTCTAGAGGTGAATTGAAAAAGTAGAGTATTTGTATTTTCTTGATAAGAAAACAAACAGAAAATGTCAAATTCCTTGTTGAACGGAGTTTATTGTGAACTTTACGTTCTACACAGCAAGCATTTGAGAGAATATCTTTTGAAAGATTTCTTTATTAAAATTAATACTTAATTATTGCTTTTTTAAACTCAGAAATTTGTATTAAATCTCACTCAAATTAATTAGTCAAGATATACTTGTTGCTTAGTTAATTGTATTTATTGTCCGATCAAAAATACCTTTTCTACTTAAGATTTGGTCTGCAGGAAGCACATCGTGTTCCAAGTTATATTTGCCTTCAAATAAAAAATATTAGTTTTCAATAAAGAACTAATTAAAAACAAAGATTGTTTTTAGGCTTTGTTCTTCATGCATAAGAAACTTTTGTGTAAGACTGTGAGAAAAATAAGCCATTAAAAAATAATAGAAGATTATATTTTGAATGTCTCTCTGATTCTTCGAGAATAATATTTTTGGTCAGACAGAAGCATATGCTTGAAAAATATTGAGTGTCCATTTTTTCTATTGTTAGAGAATACCTCCTATAATGAAAAAGCAAATTTATACATAGTAAGAACATATATTTTTGCAATAGTATTAAATATTTAATATCCCTGATAGTTATCGTATAATTTGTCGAACAGTCAACGATCTTGAAAACTTATTGCTCCTATTTGATGCAAGTTTTCGAACTTGACTCCGAACTGTCAGTTTAAACGCTATTTTATTAAAACGGTTCATGTCTTGAATAGTTTCAATTGGTTCATATTTATTGAAAGGGAAGAGTATTTCTGTGCGAACTTAATCATGAATATTAATCCGACCGTCTCAATCTAAAGACGACCCATTAAAAACTCTCAAGTAGAGCGAACAATCGGGCGAACGAGCAAGCGCGAAGAAACTTTAGACCTCGCAAATATTGGCTAACAGGAAGCAGGCAAGTATAATGTCGCAGATAATCGTGACGTTAGTCAGCGAGTACGGAAGGTAATACCGGAGAGAGAATTTCCGGGTTTCCTCCAACGGGTTCATCATGATTTCTTTAACGGTTATAAAACTGTCGTGCCAGCAAGTAGAGCGCCTCTTTTAGCGAGGTCCTAACGAAGGAGGTAACTTTGTCCTCGTTAACGAAGACAACAGAATAAATTTACAATCCTTCACTTTTATTTGAAGATTTTTTCACACACTTTAAAAACCCTTTTATCGCAGTAAATTCCGAGATATTAAACCGTTCACAGTTCTGTTGAAATTACTTCAACCTAAAGGTACTAAGAAGATTTTTCTTTATTTTTTATCTGGGATACCTTACAACTGTTTTTTCTAAAAAAAAATTCTCGCTAAGGCACTTTAAAAAAACCTATTTTTAATCTCACAAAAAATCCATACACAATTTTTCGATATAATTATTTTAAGTGGAAAATCCAGGAATGTATCAAATTTATCTTTTTTAATTTTTGTCTGTTACAGAATAGTAGAAAAATAATTTCTACATTTTATAATAAAGAAATAACGTTTTTAAAGATAACTTAGTGCAGATAAAAAATATGTAGAGTGTCTTTTAATATGATTTTTCAAGAAAAAGAATCTTTGTTTTCGCCTCTTTGGGTTGCAGTCATTCCAGCGGAACCGTGCTTTGCATATTAATTTGATTATCACCTTCGGATCAAAATGATCCACTTTTGAGTATTCAAAATTAACTTTTACGTAACTTTATTTAGATCTGTCAAGTGGTAGTCGTTGAAACATTTTTTAAAAGTTTTAGATTATTCATGCCTAACAGAATATTTTAAAACCAGGAATGTTTTTAAAAATTTCGAATTTTAGGAAAGGAAAAAAATTAACATTTTTCTATATTGATATATGAATATCTATGGTTCTGGAAAGTAATTTTTAATCAAATAGTTGAGTTTTTATCTAAAAACAAAAAAAATCTAACTAAATAATTCAACTTTCAACTAAAAAAGATAAATTTTCATCAAAAATGAAGTAGTTCAATGTTTAATTTAAAAAAATAAGTTTTTAACAAAATATTTACAGTGTTAACTACATAGATCGATTTTCAACAAAATATCCTGATTTCTAACCAAAATAAATCAATACTCAATTAATCAGTTACATTTCAAATCATAAAAGGCGAATTTCAACTGAAACAGTTGAGTTTAAAACAAATCAATTTTCAACAAAACAGTTGGATTTTAAAGAAAAATTTTCAACTTTCTAACAAAATTGTAGAATTTTCGACAGAATAAATTAATTTTCAACCGAATAATAAAAATTTTAACCAAGAAAATGAATGCTTTGAAAAAATGTAAAAGTAGACTTTGTAACCAAACAGAATTAATTTTGAACCAAAAACAGTTGAGTTTTCAACGATAGAAATCACTAAAATAAATAAATTTGTAGCTGAAATTATGAATCTGTATAGTGAAAATCTGCCCGTTTCGCGGGTGAATTCTCTTTGCGCGCTTCGCTCTCAAGCTTGAGCGCACCTAGGACCCGCAACTGGTGTATCTCGCACTTCGCACTCGATAATATATTCACATCGCGCTCAGTCATGTATGTATCTCGCTCGGCTTAAACAGAAAAAAATAATACATCCACGATTAAAGTCATTGTTAATTTTTTTTTATTTTAGATCAAAAAGGAAGCTTATTTACTAGAGGCTCCATCGGCCTTGAGGATTACATTCTTATCACAATATCCGCGCTCCGAAATGCATTGATCGCGCGCTTTGTGTATCGTGTTGTATGTTCTTTATAAACAAATGACTAAATTAGTATTTGATTTCAAACGTAATATTCTACAAAAAAAAATTAATTTACGATAAAATTTTTCAAATTATTAAACTACTGTTTTAAATTTTAAAGGAATTTTTTGCCTTATGGTTAAATTTTCAACTAAAGAAATGGATTTTCAACCATCAATATTTATTTTATACCAAAAAAATTAATTTTTAACAAAATAGAGGAATTCTTAAACAAATAATTGAAGTTTAAACTGAAGACGATAAATTTTTAGTAAAACATGGAATAATTAAATTTTTATTAAAAAAAGTCAATTTTCATCAACAAAAATTTACACAAAATAGTTAAATTAAAAAAAATAGGATCCTCAACTAAGATGATGAATCATCAACCAAAAAGATTAAATTCCAACAAAGTAGTTTCACTTTCTACTAAGTAGTTGAAGTTCCAAGCGAAAAAGATGAATTCTCAAATAAAATATAATAGTTGATACTTTAACCAATAGAAATTTCAATTTTATTTTAAAACAGCTGAATTCCACCCAAAAAAACGAATTTTCAATAATATAGTTTAATCCTTAAACAAAAAAAAACCACGCATCGTATCAATAAGTTATCGCTACCAAGTTTGCATATCTTTATCAAACGCACACTTTTTGTTGATTCATTTTTTTCGTAACTTGCGTCGTTTATCCAAAAATTAAATTTTTTCATTGTTAATATCATTTTTCACGATTAGAACAAAGACTGCGCATCCTATCAAACAATAATTTATAATAAATTTGTACCTCTTTTCTGAGTAAGCAAATTTCGTTCATTGTTTTTTTTTCATATCTTATTTTGTTTGTCTAAAAATTAAATTTTTGTTTTGTTTTTAATGAAGCTTTTTACAAATTTAATTAAATCCACGCGTGATAATTGTGTACAGTGCTCAAAATGCAACGTTTTTCTTTGACATTTTTTCATATTGTGCGTTGTTTTGCCTAAAATATTCATTTTCGTTTTTTTTTTTTGGGGGGAGGGGTACTTTAAAAATCCAATTACTCCAGTAATTTTTTTTTAATTAGAAAAAGTCATTAAAACAAAGTGTTCGCTTTTTTGAGTACTAATTTCAACTTTATACAGAATTTTTCAATTAAAAAAAAGTGGTCTTAAACATTTTAAAAATGTGCTCTCCGTTCAAATTTTCATCAAAAATGGCTAGCTAACGAACTTGACCTTCATTTTAGGACACCTCAAGAGTACACCAAAGCCTAAACAAATGTGTCAAATCTTTTGAAAGTTATCGTGCAGCAGACAAAAAATCTACACACATACACACGCATTCACACGTATACACACATCACACAAATGCATACACATGTACACATGCACTCAGGCAGGCACATTTGCACACACCTGCTTTACGGGTTTAGAAAGTCTCAAAACATGGACATTTGACAAAAACAGGGGTGGGGGTGAGGAATAAAATTTTACATAAATCTAATACATTCTCCGATGAGAATGTTAAAACAAATTCTTAAGAAAGAAGTTCAACCAAGTAGTTTAGTATTTACCAAAAAAGATTAATTCTCGAAGAAAAACGTGACAGCCGATATTTTTACCAAAAATTTAATTTTCAGTTAGAGGGATTCAACGAAATAGAAGGTTTTTTATCTAAAAAGTTAATTTTTAACAAATAAATATGAAATTTCTAACAAAAGACATAAATTTTCAAACCAAACGACTAATTTTTAACAAAAAAGGTCAATTTTTAACCCAAAAATAGTATGCATTATTAGCAAAAACCTCCATTTTTATCCAAAAAGTCAAATTTTCTACAAAAATTTGAAATTTTTTACTTAAAAAAATGAATCTTTGATAAAAAGGAATGATTTTTGAAAAGGAACTTAAAAATTTTTGACAAAATAATAAAAGTGTTAAAATAAAATTCAAAAGATTGAATTTTTACCAAAAGAGACTGATGCAACATTTTTTGATTAAATAAAAAATCCGAAATCTGCAGAAAAGCTTCACATAAATTCAAATTGAAATCCTGCAAATAACACATAATTTCTATATTGTCTAATTTTTATTTTACAAAAACTCACGTAGTAAATTGTGTGATTTTTGTTGGAAACTTGTTTCTTTTTAAATTCCTGAGAACTACGTAGTTGATATTTTCGGATCTTGCTTCTAATGCTAAAATTTAAATATATGGTTAACATTTTTTTATTACCTCAATTGAGAGAATATTAAGATGGTAAAAGAATAAGAATATCTCTTTAATTTCACACAGTAGTATATTGAATATAAAGTTATTCAGTATGATTGAAAGAGGCAAAAAAATCAATATTTTCGATAACTTTCGCAAAATACTCTATTATTATTGGAATATATAAATTTATACTCCTGACACTGCATTCACGGCTTCAGATGTTATGAGAGTAAGATTCCGATTATCAAACAGTAAAGAGGGATTTATGATGTACGTACCACGTAAATTGAGAGGTTTATTTAACGAGCAGTTAAGTTTTCCTTTAAGAGCCTTTATGAACCTTTATGAACGGCAACAGTAGCAAGTTTACCGACATTCTGTAAGATTACTGATCACAATAAACACAAGCTTCTGTTCTTACAAAATCATTACATGTCAATTTTTATTACTCTTTAACGTAAAAAGTGTTAATATCTTTTTTATGGAGCAAGTATAAAAGATTTCCATAAAAATGTTATATATACCTTCATATATTGATTAAAACTGATTAGTTTTCACGTTAAAAATTACACTTGAGTCAAACAATAGAGACTAATTTTCCTATAAGAAAAATACGAATAAATATATGATGCAATGCATCATCACGAGATATTTACAATTGATTTTTCCATTGCTACGGGATTTGAAATCTAGCCTCAAGGAATGTTGGATCAGGCCTAGAGTGGACAAAGGTTGCATTCTTATAATGTACTCTAGTACATTTACTAGTACTTCACATTTTCTTATCGAAGTTCACGCTATATATTCTAAAGTTGTACCGTTTTAGAATCATAATTTATGTATTATATGGGTTTTGATCAATTAACCATTTCTTCATTAATATAACTTATGATTTAGAGCTTTACTTAAAGTTAATTATTTCAGAAAATAAATAGGCTTGTTGCATTTTTTAAAAAATTAAATATATTTTAATTCTTCATAACATGCTTTCAAAAGAGACATTTTTTAAGCCCCTCCTTCTGTGAAAATAAAAAAATTATTGACTTGATACAGTTCAACAGTGTTTATTAAAAAAGGGTGAAAAATTGGGTAAGATCATCAATTTTTGTCATCTTAGCCCTATTGTTGGCATGCCAAAAACCGAAGAGAATTTTTTTACTTTCAATACATACTTAACTGCACTGAATAATAAATTAAAGTATGCATTATGTGTAAAAATGATAGTAAAATTAAATTAATTAAGGCAAAACATGATAAAAAAATTCTTTAAAAAACAAGAGAAGTGTGCCAAGAATGGAGGGTGGGAGGAATTGCCAAGAATTGATTTAAAAAATTGGTTAAAGTAGGAAATGCAGTTTTAATATTAAATTAATTGATATTGCATGATATTAGTTCGATATTGGACGCAATTAACTAGTGTATAATTTTGTTTTGCCAAAACGGCATGGACTACTCAAACCAATTTTCAAAAATCTGCGCATGCAGTTTTTAAAAAACCCTATGTTTTATTATTTAAAATGATGCTGTCTGGACAAAATGGCCTTTTCTACTTATGAAAAACGTATCGGCCCAGTAAAAAAAGGATAGAGCAAGTTATTTAATATTAGTTATTTACTTTATCATGATAGATAATTTGATTAGAAATCATTATTTTATAAGCAAAGTGTCTCGTCGTCCCGAAATTCAGGATGAACAGTCCAATATTTTTCATAAGCTTGGCTAGTCGTCCCGAAAATGCGGGACGACTAGCCCATCTCCTTTTATAAGTCCCACAATTTTTCGGGACGACTAGAGACAGCTTTTTATAAATTAAAAATGTAATTATTTTTAAAATGCGTATTTCAAGTATTTCAAAACGAAAAATATGGAATATAAAGAGCAATACTTCGCATGAAGATAATAATCGTATTCAAATTTGTATATATTCGTATCTAACCATAAAGGACCTATGCTCTCGGAAGTTGACCTGTACCTGTCAATGTTTTCTACCGAAATAGCTATTCCTACTTAAATTTCAGTGTCGCTTTAGGGGAGGGGGTATTAACCCTAGAACGACCAAAGTGGGTCATTTTTAACCATTGTTTCTTCTTGTTTTTGCTATTCCTTAAAAACTGGACACAGACCAAATCTTCTTCGTGAATTTCAGTCCTTTCTGAAGAAAAATATACAACGGTGGTTTACTTTCATAGTGGCTAAAATTATTACCACGATATTTATGTGTAGCTCAGAAGACTTCGGTCTTCCTAGTTCTGAGTAACTTTTTTTACTTTGATTTTCGTTTTTACTTTTCCAACATACATATTGGTTGGATTTTTGTTTTAATTATTGCGCAGCTGAAGTGTCAAAATAAAAGACAACACAAGTGAATTTAGAAAGTGGAAGATAAAGTGAAAAAGTAGTTTTTCCTATATTCTTATATTTTTCAATATTTTTCTAATTTTAATTTGTATTCAATATAAATATAAATACACAAAATTTAAATTTATTCTATGCATTCAATCGATAATTGATTAATATTTATAATAATAACTACGAATTCTCTTCAAAAAATTTCAAAATATAAGTCAGTGCCAAATAACTAATGTTTCATCTTGTCGCGACAAGACTGACATCTCTACTTAACGTTTTTTTTTTAAATTAAGCTTATTATAATCATTAAATGTAAAGCAGTTTAGTTTAGTGTGTTATCGTTTTCACATAAAAATAATCCAATAGATAATTTACTATTATTATTCATATATGTAAAAATTATATTATATTTTTCCATTAAAACGGCATTTTCTACTCAGAATTATTTTAGAATTAGAATTAGTTTAAAATTATTATGTAGAGTAGTTTACATAGTGTATTACTGGATTCACATAAAAAGCATTGAATGAATAATAATTAACTATCAATATTAACAAATATAACTATTTTCTTATTTTGTCTTACTAAATATATCTTCTTTCCTTAAATATGACTAAATTTAGTTGATAGTCGTCATGTTTAAAGTAGTTTAGTATATTATTGTTTTCACATAATAGTAGATTATTTACCTGGGCAGTAAAGTTAAACTTCATACAAGAATACAGAATTTAACGCCTGAGCCAAAATCAAGGACGGTAAAAGTGCATCTGAGTATAAAACAACTTTAGTGTTGTGGTGCATGCGATACTTTATCTGAAAAAGGCCCTTTTCCCTTTCATTTTTCCCTTTTTCTTTTGAATTTTTTTTCTTCTTACCTTTTCTACTTACATTTTCTCCTTCCATTTTCCATGTCCCTTTTTCCCTTTCCGTTTTCCCCTTCTTTTTCCCCTTTGCATTTTTCTTTCTTCTTCCCTTTTCCCTTTTCTATTTCCCTTGTCCTTTCCCCCTTGCATTTTCCTTCTTTTCCCTTTCCTTATCCTCTTTCCTTTCCCCTTTCCCTGTCCCTACTTTCTCTTTCAGTTTCCCTTGTCCTTGCCCCCTTTTATTTTCGCCTTTTCTATTTCTTCCCTCTCCCTTTTCTTTTTCCACCTTCCTTTTCCCTTACCCTTTCTTCCTTTCATTGTTATATTTTTCACTGTACTTTTTCCCCTTTCTGCTCTCTTGCCTTTCCCCTTTTTTTCCCCCTTTTTGGTCCCCCTTTACTTTTTCTCTTTTCTTTTTCCACTTTTCTTTTCCTTTTTTCCTTTTCATTTCCTTTTTTTTTTCTTTTCCTCTATTCTCTTCTCCTTTCCACTTTTTTACTTCCTCATTTCCTTTTTTCTTCCATTTCCCCTCTTCATTTCCATTTTCCGTGTCCTTTTCCCCTTTTCTTTTCCCCTTTCCATGACCCCTTTTCCGATTTTCGTTTCCCCTGTGCTTTCCCATTTTTCCCTTTCCTCATTTCTTTTCTCCCTTTTCTCTTTTTCTTTTCTCTTTCCCCCTTACTGTTTCCCATTTTGTTCTCCCTTTTTCCCTTTCCCTTTTTGTAGCCCTTATCAGTCATAAATTACAATTAGCCATTAATTCATCAGAAAATTTTATCACAATGACACCTGTTTAGTTTACTACAGTCTTTTTTCACCCCATTGTAGTCACTTTACGTGCCGCTCATCGCGGTACAATAAAGTGCTAGTTTACTGCCGCTCCGTGGGCAGATAAAGCGCTTCTTTTCTGCCTTTTTCAGATAAAAAGCATTTATAATATAATTTACCATTATTATTTATAAAAATAACTTTTTTTTTATTAAAAGCTTTCAAATCATTCACAGATTTATTAGCTTCACAAAGAGTGAAATATACATAGATAGAGTTTATTCACAGTAGAGTGAAATATTTTACATAAGGTTAGGTTACAGTAATACTTTTATATCTATAAGGTTGTAACCATGAATATTTAGATAAGCAAAGTACAGTTCTTGAGAAAGTTTAGTATGTATAAACACGCTACAAAAATGGGCTCTTTAATTAGAGCTTTTGTACAGAAGGGAGGTTGCAGACTTATTTGAGTGAGCTGATTATTGAGTATCGCTCCTTGATTGTAATGTAAAGGACAACTCCATAATATATAATCAATATCCTGAGAGATATATGAACATGAACAGCTGGAATCATTTATTGTCAATACTCTTGCGAAAGAGGCATTGAGATTGTAATGATTCGATCGTAATCAGTTGATTGGGACAATGAGATCGCGCGAAAGCTTTTATTTATAGAACCATGGCCTGTTAGAGTCTACATAATAAAGATTAAAAAAGGGTTTTCCTTTGTTAGAATCTGTATTTAGAAGTGACATTTTTTATTTGTCTTCATGCCAAGTCTGAAGTACTCTTTCAGGTCTGTAAATGGCAGTTTATCTAAATCGGTTGGCCTGTCGCTTGCTGTGTATTTTGCCTGTGTATCTACAACTTCGTTACCTGTTATCGCTGTGTGAGAAGGAATCCAATATATTTGAATGTCACCATTTTCACTTTTATGCTGCTGAAATTCAGAGTATTTAAACATGATTTCGTACAAAATATGGATTAGTATTAATATTGTAAAGGGGCTTTAGTAGGCATTCGAGATCACTGGGCGACTTTTTAACTTTTTTTAATTACGATATCTTTTTTAAGATTGGCGAACGCCGAGCTTGTTGACAGAGCAGATGGACTTTCGCTACCGTCCGCATAAAATACCATTGTATCGAGAGAGCCTAAGTCATTACATATTTTACTTAAGTTTGTGTGTAGATTATTTTTAGATCGGTGATCCTTTCAAACGGGACTAAAGTCGCGATTATGTTACAATCGTTTACATATATATTATAGTTTCTTGACCTAATTATATTGTTACCTAGGCAGACTACATTTTCAATGCATGTTTTGTACAGTCTTTTCTTTTTTCTTTTGCTATTTCTTGTTTAAGCATAGAACTTTTTTACAGTCTTATTTATACTTAAGA
>JAUELO010000351.1:2864431-2876624 GCA_032357855.1 Amphibolips quercusostensackenii
GAAGACCTTGACTTTGACTTGGGAATTGGGGTTATTATTCAGGTGGGTATTTACACAGGAATTAGGATATAAGGAATAAGCTATGAAGCAAGGCTATGAGGAAAGGCTAGAAATAATGTGGATTGTGGCGGATGAATAATCAATAAACGAAAATGGTGGAAGGTTTTTTGGAAACAGGGGGCCCAGGGTTTATCGCCGCTCGAAATCAACGAAAAGTATGAAAAATTCATGCAAGCTGACGCAGTAACCAACCGACCCGCATGCCCTCTTCCACCTTCCCCTTCCTTCCGCCTTACCCCGGGCCAGTGAGTTGACTCGCCAACACAATTCTTCTGCCTCCTTATACGTGAACGTGGTGTGGGGCTGGAGGCCAACGCAATGTGTGTAGGTGTGTAAATTTCGAAATCTAAATGTAAATGGAAATGTAAACCCTCTTATCGGACAAGAAGGGTCGCTCTCTCCTATTTCCCACCTTTTCGGAACTCATTTACCTTTAACATCTACGTCATACAGGTTTCCGAGAAATTAAGGGGGTTTTGGCGTGGGAATGAAAATAGGAAAGATAAGGCAGGGGTAGATTTTAAGTATTACAGGGTCTAAATTTAAAATGTTGTGTAGTCCTAGGTAGTGATTCGGCGGAAGATTCCAAATTCCTGGTCACTTCCCGGTTTTTCCCGGTCAAATTTTTCAATTTTCCCGGTCAATCATAAGTAAAATGTTCATGTTTACCGTAAAACGCAAACATTCATTTTAATTTATCACGTTCATTCTAAACATCCTTTAACACAACAGAGCGAAAAACTTCAAAATAACTGAATTTTCCACTAAAAAATATCAATTTTCAACAAAAATGGAAAAGTCAAACTTTCAGTTAAAAAAATTAGAATATTTGAATTTTAAGACAAAAAGATTAATTTTCTACCAAAAAATAGAATTTTCTACCAGAAAAAAACATTAATTTTTTAAAGGAGAAAGTTCAATCTTTAATTAAAGGAGACAATTTTCAACCAAATAGTTGAATTTTAGACTAAAAAAAAATAACTTTCAACTGAAAATGGAACAGTTGAATTTTGACCTAAAACAGGTAAATTTTCTACTTAAATTAAAATAGTTAAATTTCCAGTAAAAAATTAATTTTAATCCAAATAAAGTAAATGTTCTACGAATTAGTTAAATTTCCATCGAAAGAGAAGAATGTTTAACCAAGAAGATTAACTTTCGATCACGAAAGTAAATTTTCGACAAAAAATGGGATAGTTAAATTTCCAATTAGAAAAAAAAATTTCCAATTTGAAAAAACTAAGTTTTAACTAAAGAGATGAATTTTCAATCAAAGAGATAAATGTTTAATGAAAGAGATAAATTTTCAAAGAAGAAAACAGTATTTTTAACAAATAAGGATGAAATTTCTACCAAAAAGCTGAATTTTTAACAAAACAGTTGAATTTTTTCAGAAAAATTTAATTGTCAACCAAAAAATATGAATTTTTAACAAACAAATTAAATTTCAACCACACAGTTAAATTTTATAGCAAAATAGTTGAATTTTCAATCCAAAAAGACGAGTTTTCCATAAAACAGTTCAATTCTTAATCGGTAAATATGAGTTTAAAAATAATAAACCAAATATTTGAATTTTAAACCCAAAAAGTTTAAGGCAAAAACATAAACTTTCAACTAAAATAATGAATATTTAACTGAAATACTCGAATTTTCAACACAAAGATGAATTTTCAAACAACAAGATTAATTTTTTACCAAAAAATACAATTCTTCACCAAAAAAAACATTAATTTGTTTAAGGAAATAGTTGAATCTTCAATTAGAGGATACAAATTTTCAACTGAATAGTTGAATTTGGAATTGAGAAATCAAGTTTCAACTGAAAATGGAACAGTTACATTTTTGGTCAATAAAATTAATTTTTAAACTAACTCATGAATTTTTCATTAAAATGCTAATCTTCAACAGGAATAGTTAAATTTTAAGCCAAAAACATGAGTTTTCAACAAAAACAATGAATCTTCAACTTAAATTTTTAACTAAGACTATGAAATATTCGAGTAAGATGATGAATATTTTAATGAAATAATTAAACTTTGAACGAAAAAGATGAATTTTCAACCAAAAAGACGAATTTTCAACTAAAAAAGATCATTTTTCAACCAAAAATTAAATAATTAAAGTTTAAGTAAAAAATGAATGTTCAACCAAAGAAATGAGTTTTTTATTTATATAATGGAATATTTAATTGGTATAATAGTTACATTTTCAGTTGAAAAAAAAATGTCAACCAAAAAGAAAACAAATTTTCAACAAAATGGTTAAATTTTCCTTTTTATGCAAAAAAAAAACAAACAAGCAAACAATTTTTCAATTAAATAGCTCATTTTTCCACCCAAAAAATTAATTTTTAATTAAAATTATGAATCTTCAGAAATAAAATAATAATTCTTAACAAAAGAATTTAATTTTTAACGACAAATTTAATTTCCAACATAAAAGATAAATTTTCAACTAAAATGATAAATATTTAGTTGGCATACTTAAATTCTTAAGCGACTAGAAGAATTCTTGAACAAGAAGATGAGCTTTGAAAGGAAAAGATTAGTTTCGATATTTGAGTAGAATAAGTTAAGTTTGCAGTAAAAAAATCAAATTTTCAAAATAAAAACTAATTTTAAAGAAGTTACATTTTAAAACAAAGTGGTTAAATTTCAACGAAAATTGTAAATCTTTCACTACAAAAGTTAAATTTTAAACCAAAAATATTAATTTTCAACTAAGATGATAAATATTTAAAAAATATAATTTAATTTTTGACCAAAAAGATGGATTTTCAACCAAGAAGATTGATTTCTACCAGAGAGACGAATTTTCAACTAAAAAAATAATCTTGAATAATTAAAAGGTCAAAATAAAAAGTTGAAATAATTTTCAACAATATTTTAACCAAGTAATTTTGTTTCTCACCTAAAAGATAAATTTTCAACTAATATGATAAATATTTAACAAGAATACTTGAATTTTCAACCGACAAGAAAAATTTTTAGACAAGAAGATTAACTTCCAAAGAAAAAGATAATTTTCTATTAAAAAAACGATTTTTTAACAAAATAGTTGTATTTTCAACAATAAAGTTGAATTTTCTAATTGAAAAGACCAATTTTAATTCAAATTGTTGAGCTTTGAACTAGGAAAGATAAATTTTTAACTAAAAATGGAACAGTTGAATTTTCATTTTTTAAAAATTAATTTTTAAGCAAACTGATAAATTTTCAACTAAAGTGATGAATCTTCAATTGGGATAGTTGAAATTTTTATCAAAAAGAGGTATTTTCAACAATAAAGATTAATTTTCTATGAAAAAGACGAATTTCCCACAAAGTAATAAATTTTCAAACAAATATTTAAATTTTGAACAAAAAAATATTAACTTTCAACCGAAAATGGAATAGTCACATTTTTAGTTAATAAAATTAATTTGTAACCTAACTCATAAATTTTCAATCTAAATGATGAATTTTCAACTGGAATAGTTGAATTTAAAACTAAAAACATGAGTTTTCAGCAAAAACAATGAATCTTGAACTAAAATAGTTGAATTTTCAAACTCACAATGATTAATTTTTACTGGAAAAGGATAAATTGTAAATCAAAACTTAAATGATTAAATTTAAAGTAAAAAAATTAATGTTTACCCAAACAGATGAATTTTCAACCAAGGCTATGAAATATTCAACTAAGATGATGAATTTTTAAATTAAATGATTGAACTTTAGACAAAAAAGATTTTTCAACCGAAAATTGAATATATGAATTTTGAGTCAAAAAATAAGTGTTCAACAAAAGAAATGAGTTTTTAATTAATATCATAGAATATTTAACTGGTATAATAGTTACATTTTCATTTGAAAAAAAATAAGTTTTAACCAAAAAGGAAACAAATTTTCAACAAAATAGTTAAATTTTCGGAAAAAAATCCCTTTTCATCCAAACAGCTCATTTTTCAAACTAAGAAATTAATTTTTAATTAAAATTATTAATCTTCAAAAACAATAAAGAATAATTTTCTATGAAAATGACGAATTTTCTGCAAATTAAACAAATGTTCAAACAATTAGATGAATTTGTATGTAAAAAATGTAAATTTTCAAACAAATATTTAAAATTTCATTAGAAAAAGATAAATTTCAATTTAAGATTAAACAGAAATCTATTTTTTATGAAAACATGATTAATTCTAAAAAAACATGAAAAAGATTTACAATAAAAAAACAGACTTTCAAACCACCTCACTTTTCGGCTCATTAGAGACAAAAATAGCAATTGAAAAAAGAGGGAGATAATAAATTCTCAACCAAAAATAGAATAGTTCAATTTTCTCTTAAAAATCTAATTCTTAAAAAAAAGCGTATTTTCATACAAATATTAAAATTTTCCACTGGAATAATTAAATTTTTTAGGTAAAAGAATTGATTGAAAGAAGATTGAATTCGTCTTTATGACTTAAAAGTTTTTTCCTTTTGTAGAAATTTGATGTCTTTCGTTACAAATACAACTTTTTAGTTGAAAATTAATCAAAACAGTTGAAATTTTTTAACCAATTAGTTGAAAATTAATCTGTTTTGGTTGGGAATTCAATTATTTTGTTGAGAATTCAAGAATTTCGTTCAAAAGTTATTCTCTTTGACTGAAAATTCAAGTTTCTTGTAAATAATTCGCCTTTCTAAATTAAAAATTCAACAAATTGGTTAAGATTTTTTCCTTTCTTGACTGAAAAATTTTCCTTCATTGAAAATTTGTCTTTATGGTTTGCAAGTTCTTTTCTTTTGTATAAATTTTATGACTTTTTACGAATGCAACTGTTTGTTTAAAAGTTAATTTTTTTAAGTTAATGATTCAACTATTTCGTTAAAAATTTACTAATTTTATTTTAAGTCATTCTTTTTGGTTGAAAATTTAACTGTTTTGTAGATAATTCACCTTTTTGACATAAAAAATCAACGAATTGAATGAAATTTTCTTCTTTCTAGAATGAAAAATCCTTCTTGGTTGTTAATTCGTCTTTTTGGTTTAAATATTTAACTCTTTTGGAAGAAATTTCATATTTTTTGGTTAAAATGAAACTGTTTTGTTAAAAAGTCATTCTTATAGATTGAAAATTCGTCTTTTTGGTTCAAAATTCTATTTGGTTGAAAATTCCACTATTTTATTGAAAACTCTTTTTGTTTACTAAATTTTTGTTTCTTCGTAAATTCAACTGTTTTGACAATAATTTGCCTTTCTGGCATAAGAATTTAACAAATTGGTTGAAATTTTTTTCTTCCTTCACTGACAAATCTTTCCCAGTTGAAAATTGGTCTTTTTAGTTTGAAAATTGGTGTTTCTGGTTCGAAAATTTACCTCTTTTGGTAGAAAATTTACCTCTTTTGGTAGAAAATTCATTTTTTTATGCAACTGTTCCGTTAAAAATTATTTTGTTTTGGTTGAGGATTAAGTTATTTTATTGAAAATTCACCAATTACAAAAAATTATGGTTTTCGGTTAAAAATTCGTTTTTTTTTAAATTAAAAATGCATTATATTTATTAGAAATTGTGTCTTTTTTAGTTAAAAATTACAACTGTTTGATAAAAAATTAATTGGTTTTGGTTAAATATTCAACTATTTTATTTAAAATTTATTTTTTTCTTGCAAAATTTATCTTTCTGATTGAAAATTTATTTCTTTGGTTAAAATTAATTTTTTTGAATTGAAAATTAATTTTTTTAATTCAAAATTTAACTATTCCATTCTTTGTCGAACATTTATCTTTTTTGATAGAAATGTAATCTTCTTAGATAAAAATTCATCTGCTGGATGAAAATCTAACTAATTCGTTTAAAAATTAATTTTGTTTGGAATAAAATTAATTTTGTTTCATCGAAAATTTAAGTATTCTATTTTAAGTTGAAAATTCTTTTTTTTAAATGAAAATTAATTTTTTAACTGAAAATTTAACTACTCTATTTTCGGTTAAAAATTGATTTTTTTTAGTTGAAAATTCACGTATTTTTTAGAAAATTTGTTGTTTTTTTCAAGTAGAAAATTGATCTTTTGTGTTGCGAATTTCACTATTGGGTTGACAATTCACTTCTTTAACTGAAAATTGACCTATTCCATTTTTTTGTGGAAAATTTATATTTTTTAATAGAAATTTAATCTTCTTGATTGAAAATTCATCTGCCGCGTTGAAAATTCAGCTGTTTCGTTGAAAATTTAAATGCTTTGTTTAAAATTTATTTTTTTAGGTTGAAAATTAATTTTTTTCTACTGAAAATTTAATTATTCTATTTTTGGTGTAAAATTAATTTCTTTGGATAAAAATTGATCTGCTTTGTTGAAAATTCGCTTTTTTTTGGTTGAAAATTCGCTTTATTTGTTAAAAATTAATTTTTGTAACTGAAAATTAAACTATTCCATTTTCGGTTGCAAATATTTTTTTTCAGCTGGAAAGTCATCTATTTTGTTGAAAATTTTTTTTTTTTTAATTTCATTTTTCAATTTTTAACAAAATAGTTGAATCTTCAAGTGAATTTTCTTTATAAAACAATTGAATTTTCAACCAAGAAAGATGAATTTTCAAGTAAAATCTTTTCTACCAAAAGAGATAAATTTGCAACCAAATAGTTAAATTAAAAAAAAAAAGAATTACTAACTACGCAGTGACATTCACAACCAAATAGTTAAATTTTCAAACAGAAGGAACTAATTTTCAAATAAACAGTTAAATATTTGTCGAAAAATGATGACTTTTTAATAAAACAGTTGAATTTTGAACAAAATGATTAACTTTACAACAAAATTATTAAATTTCGAACAAAATAGTTTAATTTTTAACCCAATATTTGAATTTGAAACCTAAAAAGATGTATCTTTAAGAAAAAAGTTGAAGGTTCGATTAAAAAATATAAATTTTCAAGCTGTTGCCAACGATATTTTTTGCAACAAATACAGGAAATTTTCGATTTGAAAAAAAATGAAAACAAATTTTCTGATTTTTTTAAAATTTATGGTAAAAATACAAACAATTATAATAAATCAAAAAAATAAAATAATTTTCGAAAATTTTGTTTCAAAAATAAAAATTATACACGCGATACTCAAAAAAGGTATTTACAAAAATTCAATGTTAGAGTAAGGTATGAGTGTGCAAAATCTTTTGAAAATAATCTATCTCAATTAAGTTAAGTTGTTGTTAAGTAATGGGTACTACAGAATTATAGATTCTAACAAGATAATGAATTTTTCAATTTTCAAACACATGAGACAAGAAAAATTTATTTAAAAATTAATAATAACAATAATATTTGTTATTCTTTATTTAGAAGTTATAAAAAAACTTGAGAATGATTTAAAGTAGATTATGTTGAAAAAATGAAGTCTATATCTCGACAATTAGCCAATTAGCGCATTTGTTAATTAAGTTTGTTTAAGGTCTATGTTTTTAAGTGTAGGCGTAGTGTTGTGTACCAAAAAATTCTGAATATTCGTGCCTAAATTTCAGTGATCAAATATATAAACTGTTTGCAATTATAATAATTTATGGCCAATTTCGTGAAAACAACTGTATTTATTTTATTGCTAATCAGATAATATTTTTGTCTATTTTGTTCAAATTTAGTTGTAATTATATCACTAAATTCGATAAAATATATTTTAAAAATGAAAAATAAATAAACATAAAAAAATTAAACTGCTAATCCTCACGAAACCATTTCTATCCACTTATTTGTATATATTGAATTCCATAAATAGTTCAACTTTAACAAATTTTTATTTGTCATTTTATTCATGAGATAAATAAGTAAAAACATTTTTTCAAAAATTGGCTCATGACGTTGGATTCAAAGTTTTATTAGCTTTCATTTTTTTTAACTGTGGTTACATATGTCATTCTAAAAAAAAGTTGTTCAAAAACTCAAAGTTCCATAAGTCCGCCATTTTTTCGAATTTTTGAAAAATATTTGGTGGAATTTGTTTTCACTATCAAAAACTCATATATCCTGAATCATAGGCCAATCTATTTTTTACAGTTTTTTAATTCAAAATTATAACAATAAATAAAATCATACAAAATAAATAATTATTGAAAAAGTTTGCATGAAGAAATATTTTTTATTTTATTTGGAAGTGTGTCAACCATTCCAGATTTTCTGTCATTATGGTTAAGTGTAATACGGGTAAAAACACACTAAAATCATTATTTTACAAGATTTTACTTTTGTTCCTGTTAATTAATAAAAATAAAAAATAAAAAATAAAAATTTGAATCATATATGAATGTTCCAGTGACATTAACAGAATTAAATTATTTCTGAATTGATTTCAAAAATTTTTTTGTGTAAATGTAATTATAAAAATATCATTAACCAATTATTTTTATGGACTTACATTTTTATTAGAAAAATAAGGTTCACTAATCTTTTTTACTAATGAACTGCCGACAGATTTTCGTGTTTCACAATGAAAATGGAAACACAAAAAACAGTTTATCAGACTTACCTTGAGCCTGATTTTTAATTACCCTGTCATAATTTATTATTAGAAATGATAACAATATATTTCCAGAAAAACAACGAATATTCAGGGAAAATATAACATCGTTCTTCTTTAAAAAAAAAATAAATAATGACAGATACCTCTTTTCTAAAAATCATTAATTATAAATATAATCTTAATATTATAATAGAAGAATTTAACAACTAATTTGTTTTCCTTTCCAAATTTTTTTCTTATCACGCTGACGTCGTTATCACACATATCCGTATTACAAATGAGTTTCAATGTTTGTTTAAACTATTATTCTTTAGTCTAGGACGGATCCAAATTCCTATTTATTGGCCTTGTTATTTACCGCAGTCTTACCTGTTTTTATTAATAGAATCCAATAAAAAATACTTTTTTTTGTTTGAAAAGTTAACTCTTTTTGGTTTAAAAGTCTACTATTATATTTTTGCTGAATTTATCTTTTTTGATTTAGAAATGCTATTATTTTTGTTATATTAATTATTTTGTTTAAAAGTAATCCTTTTTGGTTAAAACTTTAGCTGTTTTGTTGAAAATTCCTTTTTTTTCTAGGTTGAAAATGAACGTTTTTTGTTGAAAATTTATATTTTTAGGTGAATTTGTAACTGTTTTGTAGAAAATTCGCCTTTTTGGTAAAAAATTAGATCTTTTTTCATCAAAATTTTAACTGTTTGGTAGACATTTATAAATTTTGGTTGAAAATTCAACTATTTTCTTGAATTTTTTTGGGTTAAGAATGAAACTATGTGGTTGTAATTTTTTATCTAGACTGGGAAATCTTTCTTCATTGAAAATTTTTTGTTGAATCTTTTGTTGAAAATTTTTCTTTTTGGTAGAAATTTGATCTTTTTTTATTAAAAATGTAACTTTTTTGTTAAAAACCAATCTATTATGGTTGAAAATTCAACTGTTTGGATAAAACTGGTTCTTTTTGTTAGAAATTTCATCTTTTTTTTATCAAAAATTTAACTACTTGGTGTAAATTTATCTATTTTGTTAAAAATGTAATTGTTTTGTTGAAAATCCGTCTTTTGCGTTGAAATTGAAGTTTTTTGTTAAATATTAACAGTTTTGTTGAAAATTCGTCTTTCTTGGTTGAAAATTCTAATCTTTTGTAGAAAATTCATCTTTCTGGTAGAATTTTCTTCTTTAATTAAAGAAGCAGCTGCCTGGTTAAAAATAATTATTTTTTGGTTGAAAATTCAACTTTTTTGTCAAAAATTCGTCTTTTTGGTAGACAGTTTATCTTTTTTTATTCAAAATTTAATCGTTTGGTAAAAAATTTACCTGTTTTAGCTGAAAATTTAACTGTATTTTAAAAAAATTCTCTTTTTAAGATAAAAATAAAAGTAATTTGTTGAAAATTAACAGTTTTTGTAGAAAATTCATCGTTCTTGATGGAAAATTTTATTCTTTAATTGGAAATTCGACTTTTCGTTAGAATTTTTTTGATTAAAAATTTAACAGTTGCGTGGAAATTTAAATTTTTTGGCTGAAAATTCAAATTTATTGTAGAAAATTTGTCTTTTTGAAATGAAAATGAAAGTATTTAGTTGAAAATTAACTTTTTGTTGAAAATGTATGCTATCGGGAGGAAAGTTAAACAGTTTTGTAGAAAATTCATCTTTTTTGGTTAACATTTTCACTCTTTTGTTAAAAATTCATTTTTTTGGTAAAAATTTAATCTTTTCCAAGTAAAAGTGCAACTTTTGGTGTAAAATTCAGGTCTTTTGTTGAATATTTGAATTTTCATCTAAAAAATCGTATTTTTATTAGAAATTTCGTATTTATTCATTAAAAATTTGACTGTTCGGTGGGGATTAATCTGTTTTTGTTGAAAATTCAATTCTTGTATTAAAAATTAACTCTGGTTGAAAATCCAATTCTTTTGATGAAATTTCAATTCTTTTGTTAAAAAATCGTCTTTTTGGTAAAAATTTTATCTTTTTTTAATTAAAATTGCAAATGTTTGATTGGGAATTACTCTGTTTCAATTGAAACTCAAGCCTTTAGTTGAAAATTCGAATCTTCAGTTGGAATTTCGACTTTTTATTAAGAATTTCGTCTTATTTTATCGAAATGTAACTGCTAGGTTAAAAATAGATCTGCATTGGTTAAAAATTCAAATCTATTGTTGAAAATTCATCTTTCTTCAAAAAAATTTCATCTTCTTTCATTCAAAATTTACGTTTTTGTGAAAAAATTATCAGTTTTAGCTGAAAAATTCATTCTATTGTAAAAAATTCGTTTTTTAAGAGAAAAATTAAAGTATTTGGTTGAAAATTACCAGTTCTGTAGAAAATTCATGTTTTGAAAATTCCTCTCTTTTGTTGAAAAATTCGTCATTTTTAGAAACCTTATCTTTTTTATTTATTAAAAAGTTAATTGTTTGGTGTAAATTTATCTTTCTTGACTCAAAATTCAACAGTTTTGTAGAAAAGCTGCTTTCTTGCTTGAAATACCAATTGCTTCATTTTTCATTAGAATTTATCTTTTTGGGATGAAATTTCAAAAATTCGTTTCTTTCTTGGTTGAAAATTACTTTTTTCAACTTAAAATTTAACTATTTTTGGTTAAAATGAAACTGTTTTGTTAAAAAACCATTCTTATAGATTGAAAATTCGTCTTTTTGGTTCAAAATTCTATTTTCACATTGATTGTATTTTTGGGAACTTTTTTTTCAATTTGGAAGCAGCGGTAATGTTCGAGCTCACATATAAGTTGCATCCTCTAGAACTGAGAATCCAATAGAACTCTGTTTGAGGATTCCTTTTTAGTTTGTTGATATCCGATAGATGGCGATATAAAAATATATCGGCAGTCGGTAAAAGTTTGAAACATAACCTTAAAACGGTCACATCTTATGTCTATTATCTTCCTTTCAAGAATGACCACTGAAGAAACTGGGATTTGTATTAGAACCGATTATTGATGCCAAGATGGCTGCAACAAAAAGGAACTCAAAGCGATAAATTCTGAAGGATCTCAAAGAGAATTTGTGTACAGAACTCATTTTCTACCACGGCTCATTTCGCCATCTATCGGATATCAACAAACTGAAACGGGACCCTCAAAAAAGTTCTATTGTAGTCTCGGTTCTAAAGGATGCCAACTTTTACTTGAGCTGAAATATCACCGAACCCCTAGTTTTTTGTGCGACTAATCTCTATCATTTTAGTATCTTTATTAAATTTTTTCCAGTATAATATTTTTAAATCTGTACTATAACGTAAAAGGTGCACCATTAACTTGTAAAATCTTCGAAGTGAGTCGAGGCAGAAAATTAATTCTGTATAAAAAATCTTTATTGAGACTCACGCTTTGGCTTCCTTTGGAACAATTGGTCATTTTGGGTTCCTTTTCAGTAAGAGAAGTTCTCGGAACCAAAAAATCGATTCCAACAGAAGCCCCAGTTTTTTCTGTAAAAAAGTTTCTTCTCACCGATAAGAGTCTGAGGATGGACTGAGGCAAGTAATTCCTTATTGAGAGCCAGCCAGCCAAGGCAGAAAAGAACGGCAGAAAGAAAGAATTTACATTTCTTCTCAATAAAATCCTTTCGAGTCTGCTAGAAAAAGTAGTTGTAACGGTTGATGCATATAACCCCGACCACGCGACCACGCGTT
>JAUELO010000351.1:2923843-2935712 GCA_032357855.1 Amphibolips quercusostensackenii
AACCGCAGGGGAGGAGTAATAATGCCCAATGACCATCCATATTCCATAGTCCCCATTCTTTTTAAACGAAAGGAACTGCTTGAAATAAAAAAAGAGGGTCGAGAGTGACAGGAAACGGAACAGGGTCGTAGCCTTTTCGACTCGACTCGCATCGCATTATTTCCATTCCATTCCCTTTGCCCTCGCACTTCCTGCGCCCTCAAGAGCTTAAACATTTAAATCGAGTTCTAATGTCAACTTATTTCCATACTTAATTACGTAGAATGGAAAATAGAATTAAAAGACAGGAAAGGCAGGAAAGACAGGAATCGTAACTATAAGAAGATTTTGGGGTCTCGAAAGATCATCGCTAAACTTGAAAGTAGAAGATAGTATTCTTATCGGGGAATTCATGGCCTGTCGAATTATCATCGTTCGACCCTCGAACATTCTAGCACGGAGCAACTTTATTACTCCATTTCTTCAGTAAAACCCCCATTATGATTTAATTATTTTTGCAACAAAATCCAATATTTTTTCAAATATCAATCAGGGTGGTCATTTTGATAGAGGAAGACAAATCCAGGTAGGCGATAATGTAACTTACATCCCACTTTCCACTTTTCACTTTTCACTTGTTATTTTTGGAAAATTCACGTCACATGTCACCGTTGAATTTTCAAATGTCTATTAATTGCTTGCTCATAGGAAGAAGTTTGTAATCACCTAAATTTCGAAACTACAAATCGAAAATACAATTTTTCTAAATTTCCATGTATGTGTGTGTGTGTTTTTATTCAGAGATTTAAAAAAAATGATAACTTGTTTACATGAGAAAAACTCTTTTTATATTTAAAATACAACAATACGATATTTAGCGTATTTGTTCGCATCTTTAATAGGCATTGATCAACTTAGTGTTGAAACTTTTATGACCTATCAGTACACATTTACAAAGTTAAAAAAGATGGTTTATTCTGTTTATATGAGAAAAACTTTTTTGGTATTCAAAATAAAACAATATTATATGAAGTGTCTTTATGTTCGCAGCTCTAAGCCGCATCGATTGACCTATTGTTGAACCTTTTATGACCCACCAGTACCGATTAATGAAAATTCGACTAAATTTGTGTATTCTGCTTATATGAGAAAAACTGTTCATATCAGGAATACTATATTACTATATCTGAAATGTTTGTTCCCGTCTTCGAGACGCATCGATTACTCAAATTAAGAACCTTGCATGAACTACCATAACCTGCCAATATCCTTTTTAAACTTAAAAAAATTATTTTCCTAATTTATGAAATCACTTTTTTATATTGGGAATATAACAGTACTACATTTGATGTAACTGTTCGCGACTTCAAGACGCATGGGTTCGATGACCATTCTTGAATAAATAATCAGTAGCTACTAGGAAACTTAAAAAAAAGTTACATTGTTCATATGAAGAAAAATTATACATCAATGACATTTTGTTGGGTTCTCTGATTTTCTAAAAATAAGTTTTTGGGTAAGACAGAAACATATAAGCTTAAAAAATATCGAAATTATACTTTTTTTTTTGTTAGGGAAAAACCTCCCTCTATGTGCAAGCAAATTCATTTGATACCTATGAGGAAGCGGTATTATTATTATTATTTTTTTTTTTGAAACTGTCAAAAATCCTTGGTGATTAAAGTTTTTGTTAAAGAATCCACTTATAAACAAATTTTCATATTGAAAAACGTATTATTTTATAACTTACGACAGCATATGGGTGAAAATGAAAAAATTAAAAATACAAGGTGCCCAGCGATTCTTAGAAACAAAATTCAAGGTTTTTTACCAAGGAATCAAGTTTTTCCAGGTCTCATTTTTTTTTAATAAAATAACGAAATCACCATTTGCTATGCATGTGAAAAAATGAGCTGTTTCATTTTTTAATTGGCAACAATTTCTAAAGGAAGCAGAACCATAAATAAACAAATACTTAACTTTTTGCGAACAAAAATCGTCTTTGTGAAATCTTTGGGAATATTTTTAAATCTTTGCGATTTCATTTTAATCTTGTAAAGCATTTAAAATCTTTTTGAAATCTTCAAATTTCTTTAAATTTCTGAGAAAACTTTTGAATCTTTTAAAATTTTCGTAAAACCTTTGAAATCCTTCAAATCTTCGAAATATTTGAAAGTTTTGAAATCTGTGTGAAATGTTTGGAAATCTTTATGCAATTTTGGAAATATTTGTGAAATCCTGCTTTAATTTTTTGTTTGTGAAATCTTTTGTGTTCGTTTGAAGTCATTGAAATCTTTTCAAATTTGTTGAAACATTTTGAAATCGTTTAAAATCTTTGAAATGATTTGAATTTATTGAAAACTGGTGTACCCTTTGAGAGATCTTGGAAATTCTTGAAATCTATTGAAATCCTTATAAATATTTTTAAATATTTGTAAAATATTTCTGAAATCTTTTGTATTCATACAAAATCAGTAGAACAATTAAAATTTCTGTCAAATCTTTTAAGATCTGTTAAAAAATTTTGAAATCGTTTAAAATCTTTGAAATTTATTAGAAATTTTTTAATCTTGTGCACTGTACCCCTTCCGGAATATTTAAAATTCTTGAAATTTTTTAAAATCTTCATGGAATTTTTATAAAAATCTTTGAAATATTTTTTAAATTTTTAGCATTAATTTGAAATCATTTAAATATCAGAAATCTTCGTGAAATCTTTTGAAATCTTTTGAAAAAATTTGAAGTTGTTTCATATCTTTGAGATGTTTTCAAACCTTTGAAATCTGGTTTAAAATCTTAAAAATCCTTGAAATCTATTGAATTTATTAAAATCTGGTTTACTGATTTTTTTTTTTAAATCATGTTAAATCCTCATGAATTTTTTGAAATATTTGTGAAATGCTTCCGAAATCTTTTTTATTCTTTTGAAATCACTGGAATATTTGAAATATTTATGGAATCTTGTAAGATCTTCTACAAAAAATTCAAATCGCTTAAAATCTTTGAAATGACTTGGAATCTTTGAAATCTTTAAAATCTGGTGAACTGTGCCCTTTTTAAAATCTTTGAAATTCTTGAAATCTTTTGAAATCCTTATGAATTCTTTAATATATTTGTGAAATCTTTTGTAATCGTTTAAAATCTCTGGAATATTCAAATCTTTAAGAAATCTTTTTAAATCTTCTAAAAATTTTGAAACTGTTTAAAATCTTTGAAATTTTTTTTAATTTTTGAAATCTGATGTTGTTTACCCTTTTTGAAATATTTAACATTCTTGAACTCATTTGAAATCTTTATGAAATTTTAATAAAATCTTTGAAATATTTATGAAATCTTTTGTATTAATTTTTAATCATAAAAATATCTGAAATCCTTGTGAAATCTTTTGAAATCTTCTAAAAAAATTTTCAATTGTTTCACATCTTTGAAATATTTTAAAATATTAGAAATCTATTTTAAAAATCCTTGAAATCTTTTAAAAGTTTTAAAATCTTTGTGAAATGATCGAAATCCTTGTGAAATATTTGAAATCTGGTGCGCACGCCTTTTTTAGACTTTGAAGTCCATTAAATCTTCGTGAAATTTAAAAAATCCTTTTGAATATTTTTAAATCTTTGAAATTTTTTGAAATCTCGATGAAATTTTTCTGATATCTTTGAAATATTTGTGAAATCTTTTGTATTAATTCTTAATCATTAAAATATCTGAAATCTTTGTGAAATCTTTTGAAATTTTCTAAAAAATTTTTTAAATTGTTTCATATCTTTGAGATGTTTTAAAATCTTAGAAATTTGGTTTAAAAATCCTTTAAATCTTTTGAATGTTTTTAAATCTTTGTGAAATGTTCGAAATCTTTGTGAAATCTTTAAAATCTGGTGCACACGCCTTTTTTAATCTTTGAAATCCATAAAATCTTTGTGAAATTTAAAAAATCCTTTCACATATTTTTAAATATTTGAAATTTTTTGAAATCTTGATAATATTTTTATGATATCTTTGAAATATTTGTGAAATCTTTTGTATTAATTTTTAATCATTAAAATATCTGAAATCTTTGTGAAATCTTTTGAAATCTTCTAAAAAAATTTTCAATTGTTTCATATCTTTAAGATGTTTTAAAATCTTAAAAATCTGATTAAAAAATCCTTGAAATCTTTTGAAAGTTTTAAAATCTTTGTGAAATGTTCGTAATCTTTGTGAAATCTTTGAAATCTGGTGCATGCGCCTTTTTTAATCTTTGAAATCCATGAAATCTTTGTAAAATTGAAAAAAAAATTTTTAATATTTATAAATCTTTGAAATTTTTTGAAATCTTGATGAAATTTTTCTGATATCTTTGAAATATTTGTGAAATCTTTTGTATTAATTTTTAATCATTCAAATATCTTAAATCTTTGTAAAATCTTCTAAAAAAATTTTAAATTGTTTCATATCTTTAAGATGTTTTAAAATCTTAGAAATCTGGTTTAAAAATCCTTGAAATCTTTTGAAAGATTTTAATATCTTTGTGAAATGTTCAAAATCTTTGTGAAATCTTTGAAATCTGGTGCACACGCCTTTTTTAATCTTTGAAATCCATGAAATCTTTGTAAAATTTAAAAAATCCTTTTAAGTATTTTTAAATCTTTGAAATTTTTTGAAATCTTGATGAAATTTGTATCTTATCTTTTACATATTTGTAAAATATTTTGTATTAAATTTTATTCATTAAAATAGCTGAAATCTTTGTGAACTCTTTTAAAATCTTCTAAAAAAATTTTCAATTGTTTCATATCTTTGAGATGTTTTACAATCTTAGAAATCTAATTTAAAAATCCTTAAAATCTTTCAATAGTTTTAAAATCTTTGTGAAATGTTCGAAATCTTTGTGAAATCTTTAAAATCTGGTGTACGCACCTTTTTTAATCTTTGAAATCCATGAAATCTTTGTGAAATTAAAAAAAAAATTTTTAATATTTTTAAATCTTCGAAATTTTTCGAAATCTTGATAAAATTTTTATGATATCTTTGAAATATTTTGAAATCTTTTGTATTAATCTTTAATCATTAAAATGTCTTAAATCTCTGTGAAATCTTCTAAAAAATTTTTAAATTGTTTCATATCTTTAAGATGTTTTAAAATTTTAGAAATCTGGTTTTAAAATCCTCAAAATCTTTTGAAAGTTCTAAAATCTTTGTTAAATGTTCGAAATCTTTGTGAAATCTTTGAAATCTGGTGCACACGCCTTTTTTAATCTTTGAAATCTATAAAATCCTTGTGAAATTTAAAAAATCCTTTTTTAATATTTTTAAAGCTTTGAAATTTTCTGAAATCTTGATGAAATTTGAATGATATCTTTGAAATATTTGTAAAATCTTTTGCATTAATTTTTAATCATTAAAATATCTGAAATCTTTGTGAAATCTTTTCTAATCTTCCTAAAAAATTTTTAATTGTTTTATATCTTTGAAATGTTGTAAAATTTTAAAAATCTGGTTTAAAAATCTTTGAAATCTTTTGAAAATTTTAAAATCTTTGTGAAATGTTTGAAATCTTTGTCAAATCTTTGAAATCTGGTGCACACACCTTTTTTAATCTTTGGAATCCATGAAATCTTTGTAAAATTTAAAAAATCCTTTTAAATATTTTTAAATCTTTGAAATTTTTTGAAATTTTGATGAAATTTTTATGATATCTTTGAAATATTTGTGAAATCTTTTGTATGAATTTTTAATCATTAAAATGTCTTAAATCTTTGTGAAACCTTCTAACAAATTTTTGAATTGTTTCATATCTTTGAGATGTTTTAAAATCTTAAAAATCTGGTTTAAAAATCCTTGAAATCTTTTGAAAGTTGTAAAATCTTCGTGAAATCTTTGAAATCTGGTGCACAAACCTTTTTTTAATCTTTGAAATCCATGAAAACTTTGTGAAATTTTAAAAATGCTTTTAAATATTTTTAAATTTTTGAAATTCTTCGAAATCTCTTTTGAAATCTTTGAAATATTTTGTAATTTTTTTAAATCTTTGGAATGAATTAAAATCTTAGAAATCTGTTTAAAATCTTAAAAGTCCTTGAAATCTTTGTGAAATGTTCAAAGTCTTTGCAAGACCTTTGAAATCTAGTGCACATGCCTTTTGCAAATCTTTAAAATCCTTAAGATCTTTACGAAATGTTAGAAATTCTTGCAAAATTTTTGTAAAATCTTTTAAATCAAGTAAACGCACCTTTTTTCAATCTTTGAAATCCGTCAAATCTTCGTGAAAATTCCAAAATCCTTTTGAATATTTTTGAATGTTTGGAATATTTAAAAAATTTTTTTATTTTTTTGATATCTTTAGAAATATTTTATTACCTTTTGAAGTCCGGTGAACATTTAAAAACCGAGTTGTCAACCATTCGAAAATCCGTTGTATGGCTATGGATCATTCTGATTCTGAAACTAAATTAACATCGAAATATTAAAGAATGTTTATTGCAATCTATAAAATAATTAGTACAGTTTTCAAAAAGTGACTTGAAATATCTTTATTTATTCTGTAATTAACATAAGATCAATTATATCTGATAAATAAAAAACTTTTCAGTAGGAAGATTTCTTCTAAGCGAGACATTTTTATTTCATAATAGACTAAGAGATTTAAATTACTCTTCGCATTTTAATAAAAAAACTGTTTTAAAAGCAAAAACAAAAATTCAAGTTTAGGGTTCTCGTAAAAAATTCAAGGAGACTTCCAGGTTTTCAAGGTTTGAAAAAATTCAAGAAGAATTCCAGGGTTTCGAGTTTTTCAAAATTCCCGGACACCCTGTAGAAGTTCCACCCATTCCAAAATTTAAAATATAATAAAAAATCCTGTTGAGGAATTTTAAAATTAATGAGTTTATAGTTTTTTAACTTTATGTAACGTTAGAAATATTTCAATTTTCTTTCATCTTTGATGAATTTACATATAATACAGGATTTTTACAAGTCAATGTAATTTGAAGATAAAAAATTATTTGAAACATTTTCTCGATTATCTCTCCTCCATCTATTCCCAGGCATGAAATAAAGTATCTGAAATATATTCCAAAAAGTTGAATAGTCTAACGAGGCAAGTCAAGGGTCGGTATATTTTTCCAGGACAAAGAGAAGTTTCAAATTTAAATTCTGAAAGCTGAAAGGGATAAAGAAAACGAGAAAGAGTGGGGGAGTACACACTATAGTCGATTTAACGGGGTATAAGTTCCGTTCTTAGAGGCACCTGCAAACATTCAAAAAAAGGTGCTAAGGATTTGAAATGTAGCATGCCATGAGAACCTAACTTGCAATTCAAGTCTGAATCAGTCAAAAGTGACTGATTGAAAAAATGCAGATTCAACGACTTACAAATCAGTCAAAAGTAACTTTTCAAATCAGTCAATTTGACTCACTGATTTATATCAGTCATTTTAAATGATCCAATATGTTTAATTTTCAACCCAAAAAGGTCCATTTTCAACCAAGAATGGAATATTTATATTTTCAGTGTGACAAAAAAAGGAATTCTCAACAAATACAACATTTTAAAACTAAACAGTTCAATTTTCAACTAAAAAAACTCATTTTCAACCAAGAAAAACGCATATTTAACAAAATATTTGAAATTTTCACCAAACGATGAATTTTCAAACAAAATAATCTTTAACCAAAATAATGAATTTTTAACAAAGCAATTCAACTTTCAACCAAAAATTTGAATTTTCAAACAAAAAAAAGGTTTTTTCCGATAAGAAGATTAATTTTCTACTAACCAGGACGAATTTTCAACTAAAAAATTGAATTCGAAACTCCTAGGAACCTAACGAATAAATTAATTTTGAACTAAAAAATATTAATTTTTAACCAAAAAAAAAACAATTTTTAACAAGAGTATTACATTTTTAACCAAACAAATGAATTTTCAACTAAAATTATCAATCATAAGAGAGAAAAATAAATGTTTACAAAGCAATTCAGCTTATAACCAAATGTTGAATGTTTAAACAAATAAAAAACGAGTTTTCCGCCAAGAAAAATAATGTTTATAAAAAAAGGAACTTTCAACAAAAGTGTTAATTTTTTTACTAAACAGATGAATTATAAACTAAAATGATGAATCATTAACCAAAATAATGAGCATGAAATTTCAATCAAATAGTTGAATTTTTCACCTACGAAGATCAATTTTCAACAAATAATTAAAGAGTTAAATTTCCAATTAACAGAATAATGTTCAACAAAAAAAAAAGAATTTTGAATATAATTATTAAATTCAAATCAGAAGAGATTGATATTCAACTAAAATAATGAATCTTCAACAACAACAAAATTAATTTTTAAGAAATTAGTTCAACTTTCAACCAAAAAATTTAATTCTAAGTCAAAAAAAATTGAATTCAACAAAAAGGATAAATTTTTAACAAAGAAGATTTATTTTGTGCCAATAAAGACGATTTTTCAACCAAATAGTTGAATTTCTATCCAAAAAATATGCACTCTCAACAAATCATGTAATAGCTGATATTTCAACCAAAAAATAATTTAATTTTAATACAAAAACTTCGTTGAATTTAACGAAGAAGATGAATTTCAAACCCAGATGATTTACTTTTGATCAATAATGATGAATTGATTTAATAAGTTAGATGCAATGACCGAATCAGTAATTTTGAATGATCCTAGATATATCTTTCATTTATTAAATCAGACATTTTGAATGACATAAATAATAACTTTCATTAATTAAATCAGTCATTATTGAAGAATTGTAATTTAGAAATAACTTTAGGGGAAGTGGGTCTGAAACGGCCAGTTTAGAATCGAAAAGAAGATTACTTTTGAACATTGATTATTAAGTAACAAGAAATTATATTGGAGGTAATACTTTTATATATTCTAAACATTGGAAAGGTTAAAATTCACAATTAAGCCATTTAAATAAGTAAAAAATGGCGAAAAAAAATGGCCAGGTTTTTGGCTGTCTTAAACACATGTGTAGTTAAAATGGCCACCGAAATTAAATAATTATAAGCTTTCTTATTTTCTAATAAACTTTGTAACTAAAGCTGTTAAATGATTTCTGGCAATATTTTGTGCATGAGGGTAACTTTTTATATTAGAAATATGATATAACAACATTTTATAAAGTAAAAGCTTAACCTCATTTTTCTTTATTTCGTCATTTTTGAAGCTGCATTAAAATTTAAAATGAATAAATACTGAATTTTCTATTAGTGTGCGTAATCGTAACTTGTCGGACCAAAATTTACAGAGCCCTTTATCATTTATCATAGACTTGGATTCAAAGTATAAGCTTAAAATCAATTTTTTCATGCAATGCGCAAGAAATGTTACAATTGGATTTGTTTTCGTTCTGTGGTCTTAATTCCTTTTCAAAGGGAAATATGATTCCGAAGTAGATCAATATGCAATTTATTATTTTTTACAAAGAAAACATACAAATTCAAAAGTTTGGGTTAAGTTTTAAACTTGTTGTTTTAGGTAAAAATTATTTATATATTATAAATTTTTCCGATCTATAGTCATGTTTTCATTGAACAATTATTACCTGTGTTAGAGAAAACCATATTTAGTTTTGAAATGTGTTTATTTGAATGAAAATATTGAATTTTGGGGTTTGAACGTTTATCCTTACTTTTAATATTGCGTTAAGTGTTATAATTTATATAAAAATTGTCTTAAACATTAAAAATGTGAATTAAATGTATATCGAAAGATTCGCTTGACAATTAAAATAAGAAAAAGTAACAAAACTTGTATTTGCTCGCGTAAGTTTACAGTTTGCATGACAGTCGGACGTTTCATCCACACAACCCACTGGTCGTTTTAAAAAGTGGCGGTACTTTTATGTTTTGTTTATTTTTAATAAACATATTTATTATTCAACATTAGTTATATACTGATATACCAGCTTCGTGTTTGAACTATAAATTATTATAAACAACAATGAAAATAATACAAGGTAATCCACATAATATTGTGCCTAAAGTCCAATAAAAAATGATATAAATAATCATGTTCTGTTATTTGTCTTTAAATATTTGATGTTTGAAATTACTTCCCCAAAATGTAAATTCTATTAATAATTCTATCTGCACTAAAAAACGACAATAATTTGGCTTTCCTAATGTATTATTAAAGATTGGCCATGTTATCGCACTGGCCGTTTTAGACCCACTTCCCCTACTATTTTATTGTGGCAGACAAATCAGACAAATCAAAAATAGTAATTTAAAGTGACTAATTGATTCAGTCAACAATATTGACTCATTTATCAGGAACATTCTCTAAATCCATGACCTTTCTGTGTCGATGGTTAAATTTTTTTTAATAGAGCAATAAAGGCTCAGATAGGGGTCTTTCTCATCCCTTTTGTTATCAGGATCATTCCCAAAATCCATTATCTTTCTTTGCCGACAGCTACATGTTTTTTTAGAATGATAACGATCTTTCTTATCACTTTTGTTATTGGGATCATTCCCAAAATCCACTATGTTACATTGCCGACAGCTACATGTTTTTTTATTAGAACAATAAGGGCTCAGATAAAGGTATTTCTCATCCCTTTTGTTTTCGAGATCACTTCCTAAATCCATCATCTTTCTGTGCCGACAGCTAATTTTTTTTTTTATTAGATTGATAAGGGTCCTTCTCATCCTGTTTGATACTGGGATCATTCCCGAAATCCATGATCCTTCTCTGTCGACAGCTGCATGTGCTTTTTTTTTATTAGAGCGATAAGGGTCTTTCTTATCCCGTTTGATATTGCGACCATTCCCAAATTCTATTATCTTTCTGCGCCGACAGATATATGTTTTTGATTAGATAATCAGATTAGATTAGTTTTTTTTTAGAGCGATAAGGATCTTTCTCATCCCTTTTGTTATCGGGATCATTCCCAAAATCCATCTTTGCCGACATCTACATGTTTTTTTTTTAATAACAATAAGAGCTCAGAAGAGTTTCTTCTTCATCTCTTTTGTTTTCCGGATCATTTCCAAAATCTTTGATCCTTCTGCGCCGTAAGCTGCATGTTTTTTTATTTTAGCGGTAAGGGTCTTTCTCATCCCTTTTGTTTTCGGAATTCTTCACAAAATCCATGATCCTTCTGTGCTGACAACTGAATATTATTTTTTTTATTAGAGCGATAAGCGTATTTTTCATCCCTTTTGTTTTTGGGATTCTTCACAAAATCCATCAACTTTCTGCGCCGACAGCTACATGTTTTTTTATTAGAACAATAAGGGCTCAGATAAAGGTTTTTCTCATCTCTTTTGTTTTCGGGATCACTCCCAAAATCCATCATCCTTCTGTGCCGACAGCTAAATTTTTTTTTGATTTTAGCGATAAGGGTCCTTCTCATCCTGTTTGATATCGAGATCATTCCCAAAATCCATCATCCTTCTGTGCTGACAGCTAAATGTTTTTTTGATTTTAGCGATAAGGGTCCTTCTCATCCTGTTTGATATCGAGATCATTCCCAAAATCCATGATCCTTCTGTGTCTACAGCTCCATGTTTTTTTTTTATCAGAGCGATAAGGGTCTTTCTTATCCCGTTTGATATCGGGAAAATTCCCAAATTCTATTATCTTTCTGCGACGACAGCTATGTATTTTATTTAGTCAAATTAGATAATTAGATTAGATTAGATTTTTTTAAATAGAGCTATAAAGGTCTTTCTCATCCCTTTTGTTTTTAGGATCACTTCCAAAATCCATGATCCTTCTGTGCCGATAGCTAAATGTTCTTTTATTAGAGCGATGACGGTCTTTCTCATCCCTTTTGTTATCAGGAACATTCCCCAAATCCATGACCTTTATTTGCTGATAACTAATTTTTTTTTATCAGAGCAATAAGGGCTCAGATAAGGAGATAAGGGGCTCAGAT
>JAUELO010000351.1:2935812-2948973 GCA_032357855.1 Amphibolips quercusostensackenii
TATTTTCGAATATTCTAAAATATTTCAAAAATTTTATAATATTCCAAAATATTGTAGTAGATTCCAAATGCTTTCAAACATTTCAAACATTTCACAATGATTTGATAATATTTTGCAAAAATTCACAATATTTCCGAAATATTTCACAAAAATATCAAAAATTTCACAAAGACTTCGAAATATTTCAGAAAATTTCAAAGTTTCCAAAATATTTCAAATATTTTCGAATATTCTAAAATATTTCAAAAATTTTATAATATTCCAAAATATTGTAGTAGATTCCAAATGCTTTCAAGCATTTCAAACATTTCACAATGATTTGATAATATTTTGCAAAAATTCACAATATTTCCGAAAATTTCAAAGATTATGTAAAGATTTAAAAGATTTCAGAAACATTTCAAAAATTCCAAAATATTTAAAAATATTAAAGAATATTTTAAAGTTTCATAAAGATTTCAAAAGTTGTCTACACATTTCAAGAGGTTTCACGAAGATTTCAAATACTTCAAAAGATTTCACAAAGATTTCGAGAAATTTCTAAGGATTTCAATATATTTAAAACTATTTGGAAGATGCCAAGTAATTTCATGAAGACTTCAAAATATTTCAAAAAATGTCACAAAGATTTCAAAGATTTCACAAAGATTTCCAAATATTACAGAAGATTTCAAAGTTTCTAAAAGTTTTAAATATTTCAAAATGTTTTAAAATATTTGATAAAATTTAAAGGATTTCAAAGGTTTTGGAAGACTTCAAAGGTTTCAAAAGATTTAAAATATTTCAAAATATTGTGGAGGATTTCAAGCATTAAAAAAATTTCACAAAGACTTCAGAATAATTTAAAATATTTGAAAGTTTCCAAAGGTTATTAACATTTCAAAATATATCAAAATATTTTAGAAGATTTGGACGATTTCAAAATATTTCAATAAATTTCAAAAGTTTTAAATAATTTTAAATATTTTAAAATATTGCAGAAGATTTTAAACATTTCAAAAAACTTCACAACGATTTTACAAACATTTCAACAAATTTTACAAAAATTTCAAAAGATTTATAGGCCTTCAAAAAATTCCAAAAGGTTTACAACACTTCAAAAAATTTAACAGATTTTTCAAAGATTTCAAAGTTTTCAAAAGATTTCACAAAGATTTCAAACATTTTTAACGATTTCGCAAACATTTTAAAATATTTAAAAGACTTTAACAAATTTCACAAAGATTTCAAAGATTCCAAAAGATTTCAAATATTTTGAAGCGCTTAATAAACATCACAAGGATATCAAAGGATTCAAAACATATTTTTAAAAAGTCAAAAGATTTCACAAATATTTTAAACATTTAAAGACTTCATCGATTTTCACAAAGATTTAAGAGATTTCACATAGATTTCAAATATTCCAAAACATTTCGAAGATTTCAAATATTCCAAAAAGATTTTAAAGATTAAAAAAAAGATTTCAATGAAAGATTTCAAGGATTTCACAAACATGCTCAAAGATTTAAGAGACTTCAACAAATTCCACAAAGATTTAAAAGATTTCACAAAGATTTTGAAATATTTTAAGAAATTTTACAAATATTTCAAAGACTTTACAAAGATTTCAAAATATTTGAGAAGATTTCAAAGTTTCTAAAAAATTATTAAGATTTCAATATATTTTGGAAAATTTAAACGATTTCAAAATATTTCAATAAATTTAAAATATTTCAACAAATTCGAAGTATTTTAAAATATTGCAGAAGATTTAAAACATTTCAAAAAAACTTCACAAAGTTTTTACAAACATTTCAAAAAATTGTACAAAGATTTTTAACGATTTCACAAACATTTCCAAAGATTTAAAAGACTTCAACAAATTTCACAAAGATTCAAAAAATTTCACAAAGATTTCAAAGATTCTAAAAGATGTCAAAGATTTCAAAAGATTTCAAATATTTTAAAACGTTTAATAAACATTACAAAGATTTCAAAAGATTTAAAGAATTTTAAACAAAGTCAAAAAACTTCACAAAGATTTGAAAGATTTAAAAGACTTCATCGATTTCCACAAAGAATTGTGAAATTTAACAAAGACTTCAGATATTCCAAAAGATTTCGAAGATTTTGAATATTTAAGAAAAATTTCATAGATTTAAAAATATTACAAAAGATTTCAAAGATTTCACAAACATGCTGAAAGATTTAAGAGACTTTAAAAAATCCCACAAAGATTTCAAAATATTTCAAATATTTTAAATAATTTAGAAACATTTAAAAGATTTCAAGAGATTTCAAAAAATTACAAAAGATTTAAAACACTGCAAATAAAATTCAAAAGAGTTTATAAAGATTTCAAGGACTTCAAAAAGAAAAATTAAGATTTAAAAAATTTAAATGATTTTTAAGGATTTCAACACATTTCAAATGATTTGAAAGATGCCAAGTAATTACATAAAGATTTAAAAATATTTCAAACAATTTCACAAGGATTTCAAACTTTATAAAGATTTCAAAATATTTTAGAAGATTTCAAAGTTTCTAAAAGATTTCAAAATATTTCAAAATATTTTAGGAGATTTGAACGATTTCAAAATATTTAAATAGATTTCGAAGTTTTTGAAAGATTTGAAAGATTTCAAAGATTTAAAATATTTTAAAATATTGTAGAAGGTTTTAAACATAAAAAAAAATCACAAAGGTTTTAAAGGTTTCACAAAGATTTTAATTTTTTTTTAAAGATTTCTATAATTTAAAAATATTTCAAAATATTTTAATAAATTTCAAAGATTTTGAATGATTTAAAAGATTTAAAAGATATCAAAGATTTCAAAGATTTAAAATATTTCAAAATATTGTAGAAGATTTCAAACATTTCAAAAAATTTCGTAAAGATTTTACGAAAATTTCAAAAGATTTAATACATTTCAAAACAAGTCAAAATATTTCACAAAAATTTTTAAGACTTCGACAAATTTTATAAATATTTGAGCGATTCCACAAACATTTCAAACATTCCACAAGATTTCAAAGCTTTCAAAAGATTTAAAAAATTTTCTGAAGGTTTAAAGAATTTTAAAAAAGTCAAAAGATTTTCTGAAGATAAAAAATATTTTTAAAATATTTCAAAGATATTGAAAGATTTCACAAAGATTTCAAAGATTCCAAACGATTTCAAAATCTTTCAAAAAATTCCACAAAGATTTTAAAATATTTTAGAAGATTTCAAAGTTTCTAAAAGATTTCAAAGATTTGGAAATATTGTAGAAGATTTCAAAGTTTTTAAAAGATTTCAAAGATTTAAAAATATTTTAAAAGATTTTAATGATTTTAAAATATTTCAATAGATTTCAAACGTTTTGAATGATTTTAAAGATTTCAAAAATTTTTAATATTTCAAAATATTGTAGAAAATTTCAAACATATCAAAAAATTTCACAAAAATTAAAAAAATTTCACAAGGATTTCAAGATATTTCAGAAGATTTCAAGTTTTTAAAAGATTTCCAAAGATTTAAAATATTTCAAAATATTGTAGAAGATTTTAAACATTTCAAAAAATTTCACAATAATTTTACAAAAATTTCAAAAGATTTTAAACTTTTAAAAAAAGTCAAAAGTTTTCACAAATATTTCAAACACTTCAACGATTTTCACAAAGAGTTGAGAGATTTCACAAACATTAAAAATATTTTGAAAGATTTCAAAGCTTTCAAAAGATTTCAAAAATTCCTGAAGATTCAAAGGATTTCGAAAAAGTCAAAAGATTTTCCAAAGATTAAAAATATTTTTAAATATTTCAAAGATTTCAAAAGATTTAAATGACTTCACAGAAATGCTAGAAGATCTAAAAGACTTCAACAAATTGCACAAAGTTTTAAAAGATTTCACAAAGATTTTAAAAGATTTAAAAATATTTCAAAAAATTCGACAAAGATTTCAAAGACTTCACAAAGATTTTTAAATATTTCAGAAGATTTCAAAGTTTCTAAAAGATTTTAAAGTTTCTAAAAGATTTCAAAGATTTTGAAATATTTTAGAAGATTTCAAAGTTTTTAAAAGATTTCACAGATTTTTAAATATTTTAAAGATTTTAGAATATTTAAAAATATTTCAAAATATTTTAGAATATTTGAATGACTTGAACATATTTCAATAGATTTTAAAGATTTTAAAAGATTTAAAATATATCAAAATATTGTAGAAAATTTCAAACATATCAAAAAATTTCACAAAAATTTCATAAGGATTTCCAAATATTTCAGAAGATTTCAAATTTTTAAAAGATTTCTAAGATTTCAGAATATTTCAATATATTTCAATAGATTAAAAATAATTTAAATGATTTCAAAGATTTCAAAAGCTTTCACAAAGATTTTACAAAAATTTCAAAGATTAAAAAAGATTTCAAAAAATTCCAAAAGATTTATAACACATTAAAAAAGTCCAAAGATTTTGTGAAGATTTCAAAGTTTTTAAAAGATTTCACAAAGATTGCAACGATTTTTACCAATCTCACAAATATTTCAAAACATTTAAAAGACTTCAACAAATTTCACAAAGATTTCAAAATTTTCACAAAAATTTCAAAGATTCCAAAAGATTTCAAAGATTTCAAAAGATTTCAAATATTTTTAAACGATTAATTAATATTACAAAGATTTGAAAAGATTAAAAACATTTTTAAAAAGGCAAAAGATTTCACAACAATTTCAAAGATTTAAGAAAAAAATTTAATATTTTAAAAGATTTAAAAATATTTAAAAGATTGCACAAATATTTAAAAGACTTCAACGAAATTTACAAAGATTTGAGAGATTTCACAAAGATTTCAAATATTCCAAAAGATTTTAAGGATTTCAACAGATTTCAAATATTTTTGGTATTAAATGAAAATGACTAGGATTTCAAAGATTTAAAAAAATTACATAAGATTTATAGCACTTAAAAAAAAGTCTAAAGATTATACAAAGATTTTTCATATTTCAAAAAAATTTCGAAAATTTCAAAAGATTAAAATTTGTTTTTACAAACATGCTAAATGATTTAAAAGACTTCAACAAATTCCGCAAAGATTTTAAAGATTTCAAAGATTTCACAAAGACTTTAAAGATTTCAAATTTTTCAAAAAAACTTCAAATATATTAAATATTTCGTAAACATTACATAGATTTAAAAAGATTGAAAATATTTCAAAAAATTACAAAAGATTTTAAACACTTTTTAAAAACTCAAAAGACTTTATAAAGATTTCAAAGATTTCAAAAAAAAAGATTTTACAAAAATTTTTAACATTTCGAAAAAATTCGCAAGATTTCAAAAAGATTTCACATATTAAAAAAAATTCAAATATCAGCAGATTTAAAAGATTTCTAAAATTTCATAAATCGATTCGGAGATTAAAGTTCGCCTTGAAGTACTAAAATAAATGTTAAGACCTTAAAATAGATGTGACTAAAAGATTCCAGTCACCCAAATCACAATCTTGGTCACAATCTTTTCTTCAATAAAATTTGTCTTCAATAAAATACAAACAAACCATGCGTTATCTTGAAAATTCAAATTTCCCGCCAGGAATCACAGCTTCCTCTCTCAGTCTCTCACACGCACCCAAAAGTGAAAAACACCGAATTGACAGCAGCCGTTTTGCTCACCACTAGTCGCTAATGAACTTTGTTTTCCGCAATAGATAAGCCAAAGTTGGACGGTGACGTTGGTACAAAAAAAAATTGTAAACGTAGCAAGTGATACGCGGCGGTGCTTAAATCAGTGAAAAATTAATCCCGGGCACAATGGGATGCTCAAAAAGTGTCCTTTTATCGTTTATCACACAATTTCTGGTTTTGTGTAATGTTAGCACAACAACAATATACGACAGCGATGTTTCTGAAATCGCCAAGGTGGTACAGTTGCCTGAAGTCGGCTGGGTTTTTGACAGTGAATCGGGGTTTAAAAGATCCAAACGCTCGGTCCATCAACCTTTCGAAGTCAACAAACCACAGGATAAAATTCTGAACCCTTTTGATGATCCCTTATGCCGGGGCGATCTCAGGCGACTTTGTGGCAATATTGATAAACATAATGATGATCTTCTGCTTTTGGAATGTGTCCAGACTTTTAAGGTTTGTATTTTTTAGCTATAAAGTTCCATCTTCCGTTGAAATTAAATGTTTTTGACGTTTGGAGAACCTAACCTCAAAATTTGTTCGAGAATTTTTCGGAGCAATTATGACGCAAAATAGATGAGATTTGCTTGATTTGTTTTTGTGGATTGATGGGAATAAAGTTTGGTCTGATTGGTGGATATAACCTGGATTATTTGCTGATCCAACCTTATTTTGAAAGTTGTGCTTAATTTCGGAGCAAAGTCGAAAGATTAGGGGTGAAACTTCGTCGCGTGAGAGCATGGGAAGGGTGTTAAAATATACAATTTTTTGTGATTTTCAGCTTACAATTTACAAAAATTACTACTTGAAAATTTTGATTTTAATTTAGTTTCAGGAATGTATTATGCATTGCCCATAAAACGGGGGTTTAGACTAGAAAAATACGGAGAAAAACAGTCAGCTAAATAAAAAATTGTATGCATAAATATTGTTTATTGTGATTGCAAAGCGTTTGTTTTAAATAACCTTCTTTAATGCATGAAGAATTTTTTAAGGGTGGGTATTTGGGGTTATTGTAATCGTATCGAGGGGTAGCCTACTCGAGTTTTGAGTGTTAATCAGATATCAAAATTTCACAAATATTTCAAAGATTGTAAGATTTAACAAGTATTTCAAAGATTAAAAATATTGTAGAAGATTTTGAAGATTTAAGAAAGATTTCACCAAATTTCAAAAGATTTCAAAATATTTCCGAATATTTTTAAGGTTTTACAATGATTTCGCAAAGATTTAAAATATTTAAAAATATTATAGACAAAAGATTTCACCAAATTTTTAAAAGAATTAAAAGATTTCAAAAGATTTTAAAGGTTTCCAAAAATATAAATATTTGAATGTTTTGAAATCTTCTGAAATATTTAAAAATTGTATAAATCTTTTAAAATGTGTATGAAAATTTTTGAAATCTTTCGAAATCTCTGTGAAATCTTCTAAAGTTTATAAAAATCTGTTGAAATTTCTCTTAAATCTTCCTGAAATTCTTAAAATCTTTGAAATCTACAATATTTTGAAATATTTTTTATCTTTTAGAATCTTTGAAATCTTTGTGAAAACGAATTCTAAAACATGTCACAAGGATTTCACAAAGATTTCAAAGATTTAAGAATATTTAGAATATTGTGAAAGACAAATTTTTTTAAAGATCACAAAAGATTTCATCAAATTTCAAAAGAATTCAAAGGTATAAAAAGATTTTAAAAGTTTTGAAAATTATTCCAAAAACATAAAGATTTCTCAAATTGCAGAAGATTTCACAAAGATTTCAAAGGTCCTAAAGCAATTATAAGAATCAAAATTATTTAAAATCTTGTAGAAGATTTAAAAAAATGTTAAAGATTCCAGGAAGATTTAGAAAGATTTCAAAGACTAAAAAAGATTACATCAAATTTTAAAAGAGTTAAAAGGTTTTAAAGATTTAAAGATTCCAAAAATGTAAAGATTTCTAAAATTCCAAGAGATTTCAAAAGGTTTAGAAAAATTGAAAAAACATTATAAAGATTTCAAAGATGCCAAAAAATTTTAAATATTGTAGAAGATTTCAAAGATGCCAACAGATTTTTAATATTGTAGAAGATTTTAAAGGTTTTAAAGATTTAATAAAGATTTTTAATCTTTTTCAAAAAATATGAAGATTTCTCTAGCTCCAGAAGATTTCACAAAGATTTCAAAGATTCCAAAATATTTAAAATCTTGTAGAAGATTTCGAAAATGTTAAAGATTCTAGGAAGATTTAGGAAAGATTTTAAAGACTACAAAAGATTACATCAAATTTCAAAAGATTTTAAAGATTTTAAAAATTTTTGAGCAATGTAAAGATTTCTACAATTCCAAAAGATTTCAAAAGGTTTCAAAAAATTTAACTAACATTTCACAAAGAATTCAAGTACGTCAAAAGATTTTAAATATTGGAGAAGATTTCAAAGCTTTTAAAATTTTCAGGAAGGTTTAATAAAGATTTTTCAACTTTTTCAAAAAATATAAAGATTTCTAAAATTCCAAAAGATTTCACAAGTATTCCATAAAGATTTTAAAGATTCAAAAAGATTTTAAATATTGTAGAAGATTTCAAAGGTTTTAAAGATTTCAGAAAGATTTAAAAACTTTTTCGAAAGTATAAAGATTTCACAAATTCCAAAACATTTCACAAAGATTTCGAAAGATTTCAAAAAATTTCACAAAACTTGAAAGCGTTGAAAAAATAAAAATATTTCCGAAGATTTTACAGATTTTGAAAAGATTGAAAGATTTTACGAAGATTTCACGAGGATTTCACAAAGACTTCTAAGATTCTAAAAGATTTTTAATATTGTAGAAGATTGAAGAGATTTTTAAGATTTCAGCAAGATTTTAAAAGATTTTTAAATTATTTATTCCAAAATATTTCACAAAGATTTGTAAAGATTTAAAAAAATTTCACAAACATTTCGAAGGATTAAAAAAATTTCAAAATGTTTCCGAAGATTTCGAAAAGATAGAAAGATTTTACAAAGATATCACAAGGATTTCACAAATATTTCAAAGATTCCAAACAATTTTAAATATTTCAAAATATTGTAGACGATTTCAAAGATTTTAAGAATTTCAGGAAGATTTAAGAACAATTTCAAAATATTTTAATAAACTACAGAAGACTTCACAAAGATTTCGAAAGATTTCAACAATTTTCAGAATATTTATAATATTTTTAAATTTTTCAGAAAATTTTTTAATATTTCGGAAAATTTTAAAAAGATTCTAAAATATTTCAAAAAATATTTTAGAAGATTTTAAAAATTTAACAAAGATTTCAAACGATTTCAATAGATAAAAAATATTTCAAAATATTGTAGAAGAATGCAAAGATTTAAAAAATTTTATGAAGATTTAAGAAAGATTTCAAATAATTTTAGTAGATTTGTCAAAATTTCAAAAGAATTCAAAGATTTCAAATGAATTCAAAAGTTTCGAAGTTTTTCTAAAAATATAAAAATTTCTAAAATTCCAAAATATTAAAAATATTGTAGAAGATTTCAAAATTTGTGAAGAATCCAGGAAGATTTAAAAGGATTTCAAAGATTACAAAAGATCTCTTTATATTTTAAAGATTTCAAAATTTTTCCCAAAATGTAAAGATTTCATAAGGATTTCAAAAGATTTCCAAAAATTTAACAAACATTTCACAAATATTTTAATATTGTTGCAGATTTCAAAAGTTTCAAAGATTTCAGGAAGATTTAAGAAAAATTTTTAAACTTTTCCAAAAATATAAAGATTTCTAAAATTTTAAAAGATCTCACAAACATTTCGAAAGATTTAAAAAAAATTAAACAAAACCTGAAATGGGTACAAAAATTTCAAAATATTTCTGAAGATTTTGAAAGGATAAAAAAATTTTACAAAGATTTCACAAAGATCTAAAATATTTCAAAATATTGTAGACAAAAAATTGCAAAATAATTCAAAGATTTCGAAAGATTGTATAGGTTTCAAACATTTTTAAGATTTCAGGAAAATTTAAAAAAGATTTCAAAAGATTTTAAAATTATTCCAAAAATACAAAGATTTCTAAAATTCCAAAACATTTCACAAAGATTTCGAAAGATTAAAAAAAATTCACAAACATTTCAAACGATTTAAAACAGTTTCAAAATATTTTCGAAGATTTCGAAAAGATAAAAAGATTTAACAAATATATCACAAGAATTTCACAAAGATTTCAAAGATTCCAAAAGATTTAAAATATTTCATAATTTTGTAAAAGATTTCAAAGATTTCAAGAATTTCAGGAAGATTTAAGAACAATATCAACATATTTTAATAAACTACAGAAGATTTCGAAGGATTTTAAAAATTTCCAGAAACATTTCAAAAGATTTATAAAATTTTTAAATATTTCAGAAAATTTTGAAAAGATTTCAAAATATTTTAGAAGATTTTAAAGATATAACAACGGTTTCAAACGATTTCAGTATATTGAAAATATTTCAAAATATTGTAGAAGAATGCAAAGATTTAAAAAATTTTAGGAAAATTCAAGAAAGATTTTAAAAAATTTGAATATATTTCACCAAATTTCAAAAGATTTCAAAGATTTGTAGTGATTTTAAAAGTTTAGATTACAAAATATTTCTTCAGATTTTAATGATTTAAAAATTTTTCCAAAAATGTAAAGTTTTTTAAAATTACAAAAGATCTCTCAAGGATTTAAAAAGATTGAAAAAAATTTAACAAACATTTCACAAATATCTTAATATTGTTGAAGATTTCAAAGGTTTTAAAGATTTCAGGAAGATTTAAGAAAACTTTTAAAACTTTTCCAAAAATATAAAGTTTTATAAAATTCCAAAAGATCTCACAGAGATTTCGAAAGATTTCAAAAAATTTTCGAAAAGATTAACAATATTTTAAAATATTGTAGAAGATTTCAAAGATTTTAAGAATTTCAGGAAGATTCAAGAAAAATTTTAACAGATTTTAATAAACTCCAGAAGATTTCATTAATATTTTTTCAGAATTTTTTCAGAAAAAAGAATTCCAGAAAATTTTAAAAAGATTTCAAAATATTTCAAAATATATTTTAGAAGATTTTGAAGATTTAACAAAGATTTCAAACGATTTCAATAGATTAAAAAAATTTCAAAATATTGCAGAAGATTGTAAAGATTTTAAAGATTTAAGAAAGATAAAAAAAAATTTCAATAAATTTCACACAAATTCTAAAAGATTTCAAAAAATTGAAAAAAAATGATTTAAACATTTTCAAAATAATTCCGCAGTTTTTAAAGATTTTGAAAAGATTGAAATATTTTACAAAAATTTCAGAATATTTCACAAAAATTTTTTAAAAATTTCAAAATATTCCAAAATATATTTTAGAAGATTTTAAAGGTTTTAAATACTTAACAAAGCTTTTAACGATTTCGATAGATTTGAAACATAAAAAGTTTTCTAGAAATTTTAGTTTACGTCCTGGTGATGTGGGGTACCTCATGACATTTTTTTTTTAATTTCCTAAAACCCTTTAATCAGAAATTTCTTTTTTTTTTACAAGAAAATTTCCCCATATTTTTTCTAGTCGTATTAAAAAATATATATGTATTCATTGGTCACTATGGAGGCTTTTATGCCCTCAAATTATTAATTATAATTTCAGGGGAAAAGTAATTTTTAATACAAAATAAAAATTGTGAATAACAATTTATTTTTTAAGTGTATTTGTTTATCTATTTATAAGGTTAAATAAATATAATTTTTCTAGGATTCTTGAGAAAATTAAAAAAAAATCTGAAGATTTTCGATGTGTCGCAAAAGTATCTAGAAAATTTTTAAGAAGGTTTTTTTATATTTCAAGATTTTACAAAATTTGAGAAAAAATTGAGTCGACTTAAAAGATATTCAGGACTTGTAGAAGGTTGGAAGATATATTTAAACTGTTCATAAATTTGCAGAAATCTTTCAACAATTAAAAATATATTTTATCCCTTAAAAACTTCTAAAATTTCTAAATATTTTTTAAACTGAATCGAATCATTCCAAAATTTTTGACAAATTTTTTTTGAAATTAAAAATTGCCATAATACCTTCAAAATTCATTTTTTGAGAATTTTGAAAATCTTTTTAAATATCCTAAAAATCCTAAATATCCTAAAAATCATTAAGAATTTTCAGAGGACTCTTCAGATTTTTTTTATTATTATCTTGAAACCATTCGAAATTCCAAATTTTTTAAAAAATAATTCGAACTTTTCCTGTAATTTTTGAAAAGTTATGCAAAATTTGAAAAATTACCTTCAAATCTTCCAGATTCTTTTTTACCACTTTTTCAATCTTTTAAATTAAATTTTAATCTTTTAAATCTTTTTTAAATCTTTTTTAATTTTTTAAAAAATTTAAAAAATTAAAAAATTTTTTAATTTTAAGTTTTTTTTAATTAATCTTTTAACATAAAAAATCATTTAAATTTTCCCAGGGATTTTTAGAAATTCGGTTTGTTCTCTTGAAACCTTTTAAAATTCTTAAAAGCCTACTAAATTTTTTGTTTGAAATCTTCAAAAATCTACGTTTTACATGTTTTAAAATCTTTTTATTTGAAAATTATTTTTGAATCTTTTCAAAACACGTTTTACATATTTCTTAAACTTACTCGAATTTTTTCTAAAATTTTGCAATCTTACAAAACTGAAAAATTGTGATTTAAAGTCTTGATCATTCTTTTTGGAAATTTTAGGGAATCATTTGAAATGGTTTGAAATATTTTTGAATTTTCTCTTAAAGTTGATTTTTCAAAATAAAAAGTCATTTGAATTTTTCTCACGAACCTTGAGAAAAATTTTATATTCTTTGGAAACCTTTTAAAATTTTTTTAAAAACTGCTTTTCGAAATTTTGAGTAAATTATGTAATAAAAGGTAAATAATGTAAAAATCTTGTTATGTTATTCATATGTTAGTTATTAGGTCAAAAATGTTGTTTTTGCAATGAAATATAAAAAATTAGGTACCACAGACTTTTCTTTTACAAGAATTTATCGTTTTTTTATTTTTTTTTTTATTTTAGGACATTCTTTAAGTTACTTTTTCCAATAGTAGAAATTATTTACAGTAAATTAATATTTCCTGAATATTTCATTTTTCTAAATTTTTTAGTAATGAATTTGACTTCTTAATCTCAAATGTATCATGAAGTCACTACTTTAAAAATGTTAATACTCACCTTTAAATTTTTTTTCATAACGAACAAAATTTCAGAATAGCTAAAATTGTAGAAATAAAACTTTAAGAACCTTAAAAATTTAAATTTATGGCATAAAAGTCTTCACAGCGATCTATGAATATATATCTTTATTATAATCCTTTTTCGTTTCCCCATTTCCCTTTTTCTTTTTCCCTTCTACCCTTTGTCCTTTTCCATTTTCCCCTGTCCCCTTTTTACTTTTTACCTTTATCTTTTCACTTTTCTCTTTCCTCTTCTGCTTCAACCTTTGTCATTTCTTCTTTCCCCCTTTTGTCTGTTTCCTTGTCCTGTTGCCCATTTTCC
>JAUELO010000351.1:2949073-2959478 GCA_032357855.1 Amphibolips quercusostensackenii
TTTTCCCCTGTCCCATTTTTACTTTTTACCTTTATCTTTTCACTTTTCTCATTCCTCTTCTGCTTCAACCTTTGTCATTTCTTCTTTCCCCCTTTTGTCTGTTTCCTTGTCCTGTTGCCCATTTTCCCCTTTCTTTTTTGCCCTTTTCCCCGTTCCAATTCCCCATTTTCCTGTTTTCTTTCCCCTGCTTTAATTTTCCTTTCTCCCTTTCCCTTGCCCCCTTATCACTTGTCCCTTTTATCCCTTTCCTCTTCCGCTTTAACCTTTCCGATTTCTTCTTTTTCCTTTTCGTCTTTTCTTTTTCCCTTTTCCCATTTTCTATTCTCTCCTTTCCCTCTTTTCTTCTTTTCCCTTTCCCCTTCCGCTTTAACCTTTGTCATTTCCCCTTTCCCCTTTTTCTCTGTTTCCTTTTCCCCTTACCAATTTCCCCTTTTATCATTTCCTCTTTTTCTTTACCCCTTTAAATTTTTTCCCCCTTACCAATTTTCCCTTTTATCAGTTCCCTTTTTTCTTTTCCCTTTTATCAGTTCCCTTTTTTCTTTTCCCTTTTAATTTTCTTTTTCCCTTTCCCATTTCCCCTTGTTCCTTTTCTCTTGCCCTTTTCCCTATAACCGCTTTTCACATTTCCCTTTTCCAATTTCTCCTTCTCCCTTTGTATTTCCTCTTTCCCTTTTTCCTTTCCCATTTTCTTTTCGTATTTGCCCTTTCTCCTTTTTTTCTTTCCCTTTTCCCTTTGCCCCTGTCTCCTTTCCCCCTTTCCTCTTCCGTTTTAACCTTTCCTATTGTTCCTTTCCTCCTTTCCCCTTTTTCCTTTCCCGTCTTTCCTTTATTTCTCCCCTCTCCCCTTTTCTTGTTTCCCCTCCCCCATTTCCCCTTACAAATTTCCTATTATCCTTTTTTCTTTCCTCTTTTTCCTTTCCCCTTCCCCCTTGTTCCTTTTATCTTTCCTCTTGCCCCTTTCCCTTTTCCCGTAACCGCTTTCCCCCTTTTCCCATTTCCTCTTATGCGATGACTTGTAGTACGAAATTATAATTTAATCTCAAGGTTCTTTGCCAAGATTTAAAATTTAAAATTAAAATTAATATTCCAGCCAAACGAGGTGTCATCGATCGATGATAATTGCCAGCATTCGATTTTTAAATACATGATGAACATCTCCAGCAATGAAAATATTAAGAAACTAACAAAGCAAGTTTGTGGTGAGGAGCTGGATAATCTAAATTGTCCCTCAACAACCCCGGGATCATTCTTGTCTTGCTTGATCGAAAAGAGGGAGCAAGTAAAAGAATTCCAATGTTCGGAGTATATTCAGCGATGGGAATGGGTCGCCTTTAGCGACTTTAGAATCGTCACTCTCTTCGTAGCAGATTGCCAAAAGGACATCGAAAACTTCAAGTGTGGCAGAATACAACTAAGCAAGGACTTTGCTCAAGGCGAAATGCTCGCTTGTTTGCAGCAGCATGTTGACAAATTAGAGGCGTTATGCAAAAAACGAATTTTCTACATCTCAGAAGCTCAGGCAGACAATATCAAACTAGATCGACAACTTTACATGGCATGCGCTCAAGATCAACATCGATTCTGCTCGAAAGTTCGTCCAGGAAGTGGTCAAGTCTTTAAATGCTTGATGCAAAACAAGAATGACATTGCGATGACGAAATCGTGTCAGGATCAATTGACTAGAAGGGAGAAGCTCATGGCTTCGGATTACAAAGTCAGCAAAGGTTTGGCGCGAGCCTGTAAGGAAGATATTAAAAATAACCATTGTCGAAGATCCGTTTCGGATGACAAAGAAATTAGACTTGCTCAGATTTTACTCTGTCTCGAGGCGGTTGTCAGGAATGGCACTAAAATTTCCCACGATTGCAAAGCTGAGATGTTTGATCATCGGAAAATTTTAATGGATGACTACAGACTTTCTCCAGAAATTGTTGATGGTTGTGCTAGGGATATTTCTCAGTTTTGTAATGGACTCGAAGTTGGCGGAAGGACAATTCATTGTTTGATGGAACACACGCGACCCCGGAAGAGGAAGCAGAGGATTGCCCCTGAATGTCAGAGAGCGGTAATAAAGACCTTTTAATGCTAATGTCATAAGCTTTTTTAGACTTAACAATTTTACACGAAAATAGGAGATTCATTGCCAATGAAAGAGTTGAGATTTAGAGCTCATTTAGATTTAGAGAAAGTAGAAGGTTTTAGAAAACAGTTGACTTTTAAGCCCGAGAAGAAGAATCTTCATCAAAATAGTTGAATTTTCAACAACAAAAATTAATTTAAGACGAAACCGTTGCATCTTCTATCAAATGATCGATTTTGCAAACAGAAAAGATTTAACTTCAACCAAAAACTATTGCATTTTCAACAAAACTGTTGAATTTTTTACAAAAAAGATTCTTTTTCATAAAACAGTTGAATTTTCAACAAAATAATTAAATTTTTAACTTTAAAAAATGAATTTTCATCCAAATGGTTGAATTATTAAATAAAAATATTAAACTTCAATCAAAACCCTGCATAGATGTATAAAAAATTAGAAAGATAAATTTTCAACCAAATATTTTAATTTCTAATAAAAATATAAATTTTTAACTGAAATTATGAATCTTCAACAAAAAGATAATTTAATTTGAAATAAAAAACTGTTTAATTCAAACAATCGATACGTAATTTTAAACAAAATAGTTAAATTCTCACCCAAAACAAATCAAATTCCAACAAAATAGATGCATTTTTAAACAAAAAAAGATGAATTTTGTACCAAAAGAGATCAATATTCGAACCAAAAAAAGGAATTCTCAAAAATAAGTTAAACTTTCAACCAAGAATTATCTACAAAACAATGAAATTTTTCACCCGATATCAAGTTTTAACTAAAAAGTTGCTTTTCAACCAAATATATAAATTTTCTATTGATATAATAGAATTTTAAACACAAAAAGACAATTTTCAACATGAGAGATTCAACAAAACAAAATGTTCTTTTAAATCAAAAACAGTTTAATTTAAGTAAAGAATACGAGTCTTAAACTAAATATTTGAATTCTCACCTAAACCAAATTAAATTTTAACGAAACAGTTGAAACAGAGATGGATTTTCAAACCAAAAAATAATTTGTCAACAAAATAGTTCAATCTTCAACTAAAAATTCAATTTTAAACCAAATATACTTATTTGCAACTAAAAAATTAATTTTTAACCAAGTATATTAATTTTCTATTGAAATTATAGAATATTTTACACAAGAAGACGAATTTTTAACAAAATATATAAATTTTTAATCGAAATAATAGAATTTTGAACCCAAAGGGTCGTATTTTAATTTTTAAAAACATATAGTTTTAACGAAAAATATGAATTTTGTACCAGAAGAGATGAATAATCAAACCAAAGAGACGAATTTTCAATGTAGAATTTTCAGCCAAGAAAGATTTTTTAGTCGAGAGACAAAAATTTCAAGAAATTGTTAAATTTTGAAGTCAAAAAGCCGAATTAGCAGCATAACAGTTAATTTTTCAATATGAAAAAATGAATTTTTAACTAAAAAGTTAATTTTCAAACAAATACATAAATTTTCTATTAAAATAATAGAATTTTAAACACAAAAAAAACTAATTTTTCACAAAACAGTTGAATTTTCACTCAAAAAGACGAATTTTATACAAAACGGGTAAATTTTCAACACAAAAATATTAATTTTTGACAAAATATAAGTTTTAAATAAAATATATGAATTCTCAACTAAAACCATAATTTTTTAGCCAATAAAAATTTCCTTTTAAGTCAAAAACAGTTTAATTCAAACAAACAAGACGAATCTCAAACAAATAGTTGAATTCTCACCAAAAACAATTTAAATTTCGATAAAACATTTGCATTTTTAACCAAAAAACGATTAATTTTCTACCAAAAAAGATGAATTTTTAAACCCAAAAACGAATTGTCAGAAAAAGATTTGAATTTTCAACCATGAAAGATTTTTCAGTTCAGAGAGAAAATAAATTTTTAACAAATTGTTGAATTTTCAAACCAAAATAGCAAATTAGCTACAAAGGAATTAAATTTTCAACTTGAAAATATAAATTTTTAATTGAAAAATTAATTTTCAGCCAAATGTATAAATTTTCTATTAAAATAATAGAATTTTTAACACAAAAGGCCGAATTTTCAACCAAAAGGAAGATGAATCCACAACGAAAAAAGTAATATTTGATATTCTGACCCAAAAAGATTTTTATTTTAAATAAAGATTTGAATACAACCAAAAATACGACTGTTTAACAAAATAAGTTATATTTTCAACGAAATTATTGAATTTGAAACTAAAAATGATGAATTTTCTACCAAATAGTTCAATTTTTTACTAAAAATATTAATTTTTAGCCAAACATGGTATAGTTAGATTTTCATTAAAAAAATGCATGTTTAGCAAAAAAACGAGTTTTCTACAAAATAGTTATATTTTCATCACAAAAATAAATTTTTGACAAGGGAGTTCGACATTCAATTAAGTAGTTGAATTTTCAACTAAGAAAATTAATTTTCTACTAAAAAAGACGAATTTTCATTCAAATAGTGGAATTTTCAACTAAAAAGATAAATGTTGAGTAATAAATGGAAAAGTTAAGTTTACAGTTAAAGAAAATTAATTTTTAACAAAGTACATGTTTAGATTTTCAACCATAAAAATACATTTTCAACAAAGGAGTTCAACGCTTTATGTAGTTGAATTCATAAACAAACTAGTGAATTCTCAACAAAAACTATAATCAATTTTTAACTAAACATGATCGATTTTCAGCTAAAAATGGAAAAGTTAAATTTTCTGTTGAAAAAATAATTGTTGAACCAAACAAAAAACATTTAACAAAATGAAAATATTAATTTTCAACAAAATATAAATTTTAAATAAAATATATGAATTTCCAACTAAAAAAATATAAATCTTTGAAAGAGAAAAATTAACAAAATAGTTGAATTCTCACCCAAACCAAATTAAATTTAAATTTTCAACCAAAACGGACATATCTTCATCAAAATACATGAATTTATCAAAAACAATTACATTTAACCGAAAAGCATTTTTCAACAAAAGAGTTGAATTTGCAGTCAAGGCAGACAAAAAAAATGGAACAGATTGTTAGTTTCTAGCCGAAAAAGTGGAATTTCAACAAAAAAAGTTGATTTTCAACCAAATAATAAAATTTGTATCCAAAAAAGTTGAATTCGTAATAAAAAACCTAATATTTTAAATTTCAATCAAAAAAGAGAATTTCCAACTAAATAGTTCAATTTGAATCCAAAGAGATAAATTTTTAACCAAGAACATAATTTTTTATCAAAAAAACACGAACTTTGAACAAAATACGTGAATTTTTAACTTAAAAAGATCAATTTTTAACCAAAAATGGTATAGTTGAATTTGTATTTAAAAAAAAAAATTAATTTTAACGGTAAAAGATGAATCCTCAACGGAAAATGTAATAGTTGATATTTCAAGCAAAAAACAGTGTAATTTTAAATCAAAAACAGTTATATTCACCAAAAAATAATTTTCATTAAAATAGTTGAACTTTCAGTCAAGAGAGAAAAAATCAACCTGATTGTTTAAATTTTAAGCCAAAAAGGTAAGTTTTCAACAAAAAAGTTGATTAATAACCAAATAATGAAATTTTTATCCAAAAAGATGAATTCTCTATGAAAAATGTAATAGAAAAAATTTCAAGAAAAAGACGAATTTTCAAGAAGATTGTTTAATTTAAAACCAAAGAGATAATTTTTTAAACAAAATACATGAATTTTAAATTGAAAAAGGTTAATTTTAAACAAAAGTTTTGATAGTTGAATTTTCAATTTAAAAATTCAATTTTCAATTGAAAGCATTAATTGTCAAATAAAAAAATTAATTTTCAACGATAAAAGAAGAATTCTCAACTAAAAAGTGTATTAGTTCATTTCAAAAAAAAAAAAAATTAATTTTAAATTAAGAACAGTTTAATTCATCCAAAAAACTAATTTTCGACAAAACTGTTGACTTTTCAACCAAATGAAATTATTTTCTTTTAAAATAGTTCATTTTTGATCAAAATAATTAAATTTTAAACTGAATATTAAAATTTTTAATGTATTTCATGTATTTTGTTCAAAATTCATCTTTTGTTGTAAAATAATTATCTTCTTGGAGAGTAATTTCTGCTTTCGGTTAAAATTTTTTTTTTTTGTTAAAAATTATCAATTTTGTGGTAACTTTTCGTCTTTTTTAAAAAATTAATTTAGATAACTAAACATGCAACTATTCCATTTTTAGACAAAAATGTATATTTTCTAGTTAAAAATTCATGTATTTTGTTGAAAATTAATCTTTTTGGTTAAAAATTCATTTTTGCGGTTTGAGTGTTATAATTTTAGTTCAAAATTGATTTCTTTGGTTAAAAATGTAACTATTTTGTTGAAAATTAGTTTTTTTTTGTTCGAAAATGAATTTTATTTAACTGTGAATATAACTATATTTCATTTTTACTTGAAAAAATCGTATTTTTTGGCTGGAAATTTCAATTATTTTGGTAGAAAATTGATGTGTGTGGGTTAAAAATTCTTCTCATAGAAAATTCGTTTCTTTGACTTTAAAATCCATTAATTTTGTTGAAAATAAACTGTTTTTTATTTATATTTTTGGGCTGAGAACTCAACTCTTTTGTAGAAAAATTTTTTGGTTGAAAATTCAACTCTTGTTGAAAATTCCTTTTTTTGACTTTGAAATTAGTATTTTGTTTTGGTTGAGGATTCAACTGACTTGTTGAAATTTCGAATTTTTTGTTTCAGTTCAACGAAAAAAGTCGAATTTACAACAAGATTGTTTAATTTGAAACCGAAGAGATAAATTTCTAACAAAGTACATGAATTTTTAACTAAAAAAGATTAATTTTAACCAAAAAGTGAATAGTTAAATTTTTATTTTAAAAAATTAATTTTTATATTTATCTAGTTGTATATTTATCTAGTATATTCAAATTAGTTTGTATATTCCAACCAAAAAAGGATTAAATTTTTAATCAAAAACAGTTTAATTCAACCAAAAAAATAATTGTTAACAAAACAGGTAAATTTTTAAACGAATGAAATGATTTTCTTTCAAAATCGGTCAATTTCGAACAAAATAATTAAATTTTTGTTGAAATAATGAAATTTTTAATCCAAAAAGATGAATTTTCAATTAAAATAATAAGCAAAATACCTGGAATATTTCAATTTCCGGTTAAAAAAATGCATTATCAACCAAAGAGAAATGAATATTCAACTCTGAAATTATTTTTACAATCTGATCTTATAATGAGAAGGTATTAGATTTGTGTAAAATTTGCCTCCTCCCCCTAGTTTTTGTCAAATTTCCACGTTTTGAGATCCCCTAAACCCGAAAAACAGGTTTTACGAATGTGTCTGTATGTCTTTATGTATGTCTCTCTGTATGTCTGTATGTCCGTCTGTGAGCATGATAACTTTTAAAAAAACTCATTAATTAGATTGGCCTTTGGTATACTTTCTGAATGTCTCAAATTAAAGGTCAAGTTCGTTAGCCAGACATTTTGGATGAAAATTTAAAAAGTGAGCACATTTGGACAATTTTTGAGACCACTTTTTTCAAAATTTAAAAATTGCATGGACGGTTGTTTTCACTCAAAATATTTTTAACCATTTTTAATTTTTTACTCAAAAGGACGAACAATTTATCCTTATGACTTTTTTTCGAGAAAATGAAAATAACCAGAGTTATAGCATTTTTTAAATTTGAAAAAATAAACGAAAATGAAAATTTTAAGCCAAACAACGTACGATGTGAAAAGAAGTCACGAGGAAAAAACGTTGCTTTTTGAACACCCTACAAGATTGTCATAACAACTTTTTAAATTTTCGTGAAAAATTGAAAATTCTAATTTTGATAGCACAAAAAATAATGAAAAATAAAAAATTTGATTTTTTGTTTAAACTATGCAAAATAAGAAAAAAGATAATTAGACAAAAATTGTGCACCCAAAAAAGGTCTACAAATTTCTTATCAATTACTTTTTAATAGAATGCGAAGTTTTTGTTTTAATTATAAAAAAGAACATTAAAAATAAAAAAATTGAATTTTTCGACAAATCACACAAGTTACGAAAAAAATGTATAAACAAAATTTATTCACCGAAAGAAGAGCTACAAACTCGTTATAGATTATTTTTTGATAGGATGCGCAGTTTTTGTTCCAATCATCAAAAATAACATTAACAATGAAAAAATTAAATTTTTTGAAAAACGACGTAAGGTGCGAAAAAAATGAATCTACAAAAAGTGTGCCTTCAAAAAAGATCTATAAATTTGTTACTGATCACTTTTTCAAAGGACGCGTGGTTTCTTTTTGGGTTGAGGATTGCACTATTTTCTTGAAAATTTGTCTTTTCTGGTGGAATTCAGCTGTTTTTAGATTAAAGTTAAAATCCTTTTTGGTTGAAATATCAACTATTATATTATATTTTAGAAATCATCTTTTTTGGTTGAAACTTCAACTACTATGTGTTAAAATATTTGTTTGATAATTTTAGTAGAAATTAATCTTGTTTGGTAGAATATTAAATTTGAAATCAAATACAAATTTAGCAATTTGTATATAAAGAACATATGACATGGAACGCAAAGCACGCGATCAATGCATTTCAGAGCGCGAAGCGCGACGACCAAATCGCGTGCCATAAGCGCGCTCAAAATGTTTTGTTTCAATTGTATGGTGCACAGAACTGTCCGTGGAGCGCGAAGTCTACATGATTTTAAAATCAAATATCGAGCGCGAAGCGCGAGTGTCCAGATGGGGTTGTGTTCCTTAAGGTCGATAGAAGCTTAAGTAAATTAGTTCTCCTCTTCATTCAAAACTAAACAAATCAGACTAAACACATGTAACGGCGATAAAACTTAGAAATATGATTCTAAGCAAATTCGTAGATACAATTTAGATGAAAATTTCGTTAAATTAAATGTTATTGTAGCTTATTTGGTAGCATTTTCAGTAAGTTGAACTAAAAATGTTGCTTGAGAAATTAAAAGTTTTTCTTTAGACTTAAAAAGAATTGTGAAAAAATTTTAATCATTCCGATAATGTTATAATTAAATCAAAGGTTATCGTAATTCAGCAGAAATGTTAAAGTGCCTAAAAAAATACAATAAATTATTTTTAATATATAGTATATCAAAGAATTATATAAATACATATGAAAAATCGAGTGCGAAGCGCGGATATTGTAATGAGAAAGTGTTCCTTAAAGCTGATAGAGCTTAAACTAAATAAACTTCCTTTATAATCTAAAATTAAAAAAAAATTAACAATTACTTTCATTGTAGAGGTTTTGACAATTTTATAATATTTGCAAGTAAACTTCTTCTCTCTATCTAAGTCGAGCACGAAGTGCGAAAACTGAAAAGAGCCGAGCGCGAAGCGCGAGGTACAACAGCCGCGTGCCCTAAGCGCGCTCAAACTTGTGAGCGAAGCGAGCCGCGCGATTTTCAAATTTCTTTTTGATTTTTTATAGATTTAAGAAAATGTTGAATCACAGGGCGGGAGAAAAATTTTAATTTTCCTATATTGAACTATAAATTTCTATGGCTATCTGTCACTACGATTTGAATGGTGAAAATAAAAAATAATTGGAAAAGCAATAAAACTGATTGTTTGTCGTGAAAAAGACTTGTGAATTACATTTCAAAAGTAACTAAAAAAATAACGGTTTTTATAGTTAGCTTTACTGAACAAAATATAACTAGTTACATTATATATATTTATATATAATTTAAACTGCAGTTGGAGACGCTCGTCAAGGAAACGGACGCTGGAGAAGATTGGCGGATCGATCCAGTTTTAAGGGAAAAGTGTCAACCTGTTGTTGATCTGGCTTGCAGCAATGTAAGAAACCCAAATTTGAATTCGGTAGATATATTCTAATTGTTTGCAAAGAAATATTTTTAAAATTTTTAAATTAATTTTAGGTTCAAGGTGGTGATGCGCGTGTGATATCGTGCTTGATGGAAAATCTGGGAACGAATAGAATGGTAGAGGCTTGTGAAACAGCTCTCGTTCAAATTCAATATTTCGTGGCAAGGGATTATAAATTAGATCCACAATTGTACAGAGCATGTAGAGCAGATGCGGTTCATTTCTGCCACGCAAAATCGGTTTGGGCTAGTGACGGAATGGATCCAGAAAGGGGTCCTTTGATATTACCCTGTCTCTATCGCTACGCTTATCATCCCCAAAAAAATATGACTGTACGTTTTTTTGATGTGATAACTTCTTATGGCACGGTGTGATACCATATCATATAATATGATGGAATATGATACAGTATCATACAATATGATGCAATACGACCCAGTATGAAA
>JAUELO010000351.1:2978528-2993306 GCA_032357855.1 Amphibolips quercusostensackenii
TGATATTCGTGACCGGTCTCTTTTGTGGGCGATTCACCCGAAGGACGATGATGATGGTGATGAAGAACAAGTGATGGAGGGTTTTTGCCTTTCACAAAGAAACTGATGTATAAAGAAGACTTTTTCAGCTAATTTGCTTGCTGAAGGAAAACAAACAAGCAATGATCTTATCTCAGTGACGAGTGAATTTGAATTTTTTAAGTGATTGATCTTGCGGTCAAGCGCGACCTGTACAAATTTTAGAATTTTAGCATTTTTCGTAATCTCTGACCCTAGTCGAGTGGCACAATTTTGTAAGTTTATAAGCAGCCAAGTCTAATTGTTTTTGACAAGCCTGTAGAATGCTCATTCTTTTGAATGTTTTAAATAATTAGTGATGTAAGATTGGAGACGCATTGGGGATTGTTAATTGTATAGAAGATTGTGAATCGTTGAAACGCGTCTGCTAAAAAATTTCCAAGTTTTTACCTGGAGATTTATCAGTACGTGAAAGTGAATGCGTAATCAAATCAAGAATGTGATTATATGTAAAAATGTATGAAAATCTATTTATATTGTCAAAATAATAGAATGCATGTTTTGTCAAAAACAGAGCGCAATACGCGAAAAGATTGTACCTAATCTAATTACTGTTTTTATGAAGAAATCTTTTTTAGTACCAATTTCAATCTTATTATTTTACTCTTGAAATTACGTTTGGATTTATTTTAAAATTTCCAATATTCAATAAGAAAATTTGGAAACTATATTTTAAACATCTCATCTTTTTATTTTTAAATTTTGCTACTAGGAGCGTTCAACATTGAATTATTTTAGATTAAAACTAAGTGCAAATGGTTTAGTTTATAATTATTTAAATGTTTAAACTATACAATTTAAACAGGAAAGTTTCTGTATGTAAAAATGTGATGGAAAATTCTATAAAAGATTTTCTATAATCAAGATATCAGAATGTCAGAATATTTTTTTTTTTTTATAAAAAGTTGTGTTTCAAGATTACAAATTTTCTGCACCATAAATTTATAAATCAAAATTACGAAAAGAATCATTTTATTCAACAATAAAATGTATTTCTACAAGTTTTTAAATATTATTGATAAAAGAGGAAATTTTAATTTTGAATGATTTTTTAATATTGGATAATAATTCTGTCCTTACATTTTTCTACATTTTTAACACTTTTGAAGGAGAAAATTTCTGGGAAAATTTATAATGATTTAGGCTTTATTTTAAAAGATCGAGTTTAATTTTTGAAGATTGCCAAATATGTCAAAAAAAGTACCTGAAAAAAATAAACTTTTTTACTCTGCAAGATTTAATTTTTTTAAAAAGAAAACTGAGTTATTTCAAAAGATAATTAGAAGTTCTGAAATTTTTCAAAAACAGTTGAAATATTGAGAAGATTTACAAAAAATTTTAACTAAATGTAGATTTTTTAAGAATCTCAGATTATTGGGAAAATTTCAAATTATTGTTTTGATTTAATAATTAATTTGAAAAGAATATTTGAAATGATTTTAAAACATCACAAAAGAATAAAAAAATGTTCAAAAAATAATCTGGAAGATTGCGAATTTTTAAAATATTTTTAAAAATTTGGAATCACTATAGAAGGTATTAAGTAGGTTTAAAAGTTTGGAAAAGATTAAAAAATAATGTACAATTTTAAAAGAGTTCAAACAATTAAAAACAAAATATGAGTTTTTGAAGATTTCGACAAAAATGAGAAGCTTTTTAAGAATTTTTAAGGGTTTCAAGAAAACTCAAAAATTTTCTAAGATTCCTGGAAAAATTTTTAATGATTTCTTTTTCTGAAACATTAATTTTCAAATAATATTTTTAAAGATTTCCAAAATGGTAAAAACATAATCTAGATAATTTAAAGGCGATTAGTTTTATTTTGCAGAATTTAAAAAAAAAATTCGGAAAAATTGGAATCATTTAAAAGTTATTTAGAAGGTTAAGAAGTTTTGAAAAGATGCAAAAGTAATTTAGAATTTAAAAAGGGTGCAACAAATTCAGAATAAAATCTAGATTTTTAAAGAATTAAAAAAAAATTCAGAAAGTTCTTAAGAATTTGTAAAGGTTTCAAGAAAATACAAAAACTTTCTTGAGATTTCTGGAAAATTTAGACTTAGATTTAAATATTTTATTTTTAAATGGTTCGATCTTAATTTTAGTCAGTTTTAAATTCAATTATAATTTCTTGGTTTCAATTTTAAAAGAATACAATTGTCTGTTTTTTTAATCTTCGAAATCACATTTTTGAATTAAATAACAGTGAATTAATTTTTTGATCTTAGAAAAATTTATCTAATGGATTGAATTATTAAATTATATTTTTTTGTGTATAATAACATTGTAAAATTCTAGAATTTCAGAAGCTTTGACTTTGAAATATTCAAGTTAGTTTTCAATTTTTAATTGTGAAATATTATTCGCTTCGAATTGAAAATGATTTAAATTCAAATGTTAGAAATTTGTAATTATTCAATTTTGAAAGCTCTTGATTATAAATAATACCATTTTAATTCGTTTGAATTTTTAACAAACCCATTTTTAAAATTGTGATCTAAAATTATTCAGTTTTAAACATTTTAAAATTGTCCTTTTTTCGAAATTTTAACCTAAAATCATTTAATTTCGTGATTCTTCAACTCAAAGTAAAATTGCTTAATTTTGAATGCTCTAAACTAGAAATGATACAATTTTAATTCCTTTCTGATAAATTTGTTTAATTTTTAAAATTTTAGAAATTTGTTGACTTTACGAGAATCTGCAAAAATATTTTAATTTTAAATTATTCCATTTAAAACGCTTTTATTCAGACATTATACAAGTTTAATACTGTATTAAATAAATAATAAATAAAATAAATAAATACAATTTTTATTCCGGAACGAATTAAATTAAAAAAAAAAAAAACGAATTTTCAACAAAATAGTTAATTTTACAACCTAAGAGATGAGCGCTCAACTGGAATAGTTGAATTTTGTTAAAAAATCAATTTTTAACTAAAGAAAATGATTTTTCGACAAATTAGTTAAATTTCCAATCATAGAGATGAATTTTCAACTGAAATGAAGTTGTATTTTCAAATAAAACAAATAAATTTACAACAACCAATAAGATTAATTTTCTACGAAAAAACACGAATTTTCAACAAAATACGTGAATTTTAAACCAAATAGTTGAATTTTCTTCCAAAAATGATGAATTTTTAACAAAATACACACATTTTTAAACAAATAGTTAAATTTTCAACACAAATAATTAAGTTTTTAACCAAAATGATGAATTTTTGAACAGGAATTCATTTTTTACTACAAAAAAAAAACGAAATTTAAACAAAACACATGAATTTTCAACTAAGATAGAAAACTTTCAACCAAAAATTGCTAACTTTTTTAACAAAATAGTGGAATTTGAAATTCAAAAAGACGAATTTTTAAGACAATACTTGAATTTTCTACTAAAAAAATTACTTTATGACAACATTGTTTAATTTTCCTAACTTTTTCCTGATAACCAAATTTTCTCTGACCACCTGCCACCCTGATACTTTTACTTTATGATAATCCAGTACCAAAAAACTGTTTAAAATCGGTTCAAGTCCTGTAAAATTTTTAGCCAAAAAGGATATACTTTTTAATAAATTTGGTAAATTTTCAACAAGATATATGAGATTCAAACCAAATAGTTGAGTTTTCGACCAAGAATATTATTTTCCTAACGTAACAGACGAATTTGTAACAAAATATATTAATTTTCAACCAAGTAGTTGCATTTACAACTAAAAAATATCAATTTTCCACCCAAAACTAGAATAGTTAAGTTTTCAGTTAAAATTAAATTTTAAACCAAAAAACAATGACTTTATGACAGAATATTAATCAAATTATTGATTTTTCTACATATTAGAATAATTTTTTAACTAGAATAGATGAGTTCTTTACAAAAAATGTAATATTTGATATTTCAAGCAAAAAAGATTTTCAACAAACGAACAGTTGCATTTTTATCAAAATAATTAAATTTTTAATAAAATATTTCAATTTTCAAACCGGAAAGATGAATTCTCAACATAAAATTTAGTATTCGATAGTTTAACAAAAAAAAAATGAAATTTCTACCAAGAGATGAATTTTGAAATCAAAAAGATGAATTTTGAAACCAAAAAGACGAATTTTCAATAAAAATTATTTTTTTACTAAAAAAAAAAAATTCCACTCAGTACATAAATTTAAAAATAAGTTGAAATTTCATCTAAAAAATAACGAAGTGTTTCGTCGTCCCGAAATTCGGGATGACTAGTCCAATATTTTTCATGCGCTTGTCTAGTCGTCCCGAAAATTCGGGACGACTAGCCCATACCCTTTTCCAAGTCCCGCAATTTTTCGGGACGACTAGACACAGCCAAAAAATAATGATTTTCCACAAAAAACGGAAAATTTAAATTTTTGTGAAAAAAAATAATGAATTTTCCAAACGAGAAGACGAATTTTCAACAAATAAAGAATTTTCAGTCACGAAAGAAAAAAAAGTTCATTTCAAATTATTGAACTTTTATGCCGATGGAAGACTGTAAACCAGTTAAATTTGAACGAAAAAGTTAATTTGCAACCAAAAAGTTGTATTTTTAACCACAAAAAAGGAAATTTTAAGACAAAAAGGTGAGTTTTCTACCAAGAAAGATAATTTTTCAACAAAATTCATGAATTTCCACACAAAATATCGAAAAAGACGGAAATTTTTTTGACAAAATACATGAATTTGCCACAAAAATATTTAAATTTTTAACTAAAGAAGATAAATTTGTAAAAAAATGGAAGTTAAATTTGCAGTTAAAAAATTAATTTTCCACCGAAAAAATACATAATTTTAAACCAAAACGATAAATTTTCAACTACAATCTTCTATTTCTAAAAATATTTATTTTTTTTACCACAAAGGTGAATTTTTAACCAAGAAGATTAATTTTCTACCAAAAAGAGATTAATTTTTGACAAAAATAGTTAAGTTTTCAACCGGAAAGATTAATTTCCAAACAAGAATCTTGATTTTCTACAAAAAAAAACGAAATTTCAACAAAATGCATGAATTTTCAAGTAAGAAAAATAAATTTTCAGTAGAGAATAGTAATTTTTCAATAGTTAAATTTTTAGTTTAAAAAAATTAATTTCAAACAAAAAAAATGAATTTTTAAGAAAATAATTAAATTTTCTACCAAAATGATCAAATTTTATTATTATATATTTTATTATTTTATATTATTATTTATTGTATATTTTAACAAAAAAAAACATAAATTTTAAACGAAGAGGGCTGCATTTCCAATGAAATAATATAATTTTCTAACAAATATTTGAATTTTCAATCTAGAAAGATGAATTCGCAACAAAAAATATAACATTTGATATTTCAACAAAAAAAGATGAAATTTCTACCAAAAGAGATGAATTTTTAAACCAAAAAGACGAATTTTTAAACCAAAAAGACGAATTTTTAACCAAGAACCTTATTTTTTTACTATAAAAGACCAATCTTCCACGCAATATATGAATTTTCAAAAAAATAAAATAATTTTTAACTAAAAATTAAAAAGTTTCCACAAAAAAATGATGAATTTTTAACAAAAAAGTTGTATTTTCAATCACAAAAGAGAAAATTCCAAGCCAAAAAGATTAGTTTCCTACCAAGAAAGATCATTTTTCAATCAAATACATGAATTCTCAACCAAAAAAACGACGGAAATTTTTTTGACTAAATACATGAATTTGCCCAAAAATAGTTAATTTTTTAACTAAAGAAGATAAATTTGCAAAAAATGGAATACTTAAATTATCAGTTAGAACAATTCATTTTCAATCGAAAAAGTATAGAATTTTAAACCAAAAAGATTAATTTCCAACTAAAAAATCTTAATTTTCTACAAAAAAAAAAAAAATTTCAACAAAACAGATGGATTTTTTAACTAAGAAAAATAAATTTTCAATAGAGAATAGTAATATTTTTAATAGTTGTATTTTCAGATTAAAAAAATTAATTAAAAAAAAATAATTTTCAAGAAAATAATTAAATTTTCTACAAAAATAGTTGAATTTTCATTCCAGACAAATTTTTAACACAGTAGTTGAATTTTCTGCAAAAAATGACTTTCTAACAAAACTGTCGAGTTTTCCCTTGTTTCCAGGTTTTTCTTACCCATCCTGATACTTTTATTTTAAAAAGAATCCGGCACCAAAAAAACTGGTCAGAATCAGTCCAGTCCTTCTCTAAAATGTCTTCCTTTATCATCAACTGAAAAATGAAGAAAGCTGAAAAAAAATCCACCAAATTTTGTTTTCATCAATCAAAACAGTGCGGGATTCATTGAAAGAATTTGAAAGCCTCGGACCGTTGCATTTTTAATATTTTTTAATGACACAAATCGGCGCTGAGCATGCGTATCGGCCTACAAGAAGATGGCGCCGAGCATGTGAAAGCGCCATGACAGGTCACGTGACATTGTGGAGGACTGCACTCGAGCAGTATCACTCATGACTTCTCGAGTAATACCGGGCTGATTTCCGTAAACATTTTATCAAAACTTGTGGTGTCCGGGAAGCTCGTGTGACATCGGGGTGAGTTTGCCGAAAAACGACCAGGAATCTCCTTCTTCATGAGAAGCATATTTGAAAACCTGGAGCATCTGACCTCGCGCGAAAGCGTTAGGCCAAAAGGGCCGCAAATGGCTGCGTGAGTAAGGAGTACGTTAAGAACCTATCGCTCTTCTCTCTGGTTCGTTCCGAGTGTTACATCTACGAATGATGACAATTGGGAGGCAAATGCTGAGACCAAGACTCAAGGTTGAGAAAGCGACTGACAACGCATCTTTGAGAAAAAGGAAAAGCAAAACGTAACCGCGAACGCCATTTTGGGTGCACTTGTGTTTCCGCCTGATCTGCGACGACGGCCTCGACTGGCCAGATGGTGATATCGGGTCGAGACGAAGAGGAGGAGGAATTCGTGTGCCTTCGTGATTGACATTCTATCGTGACGAAGGGACTATTCAACAAATGTTTAAATGGACGCATCGTCCATTATCACCCAAGTGTCACAACGAGATGACGAGCTATTTAATAACGAGAAAGGTAGGTTACTGTTACGGGACTGCAACGATCCCGATCTGCCTCGTCGTACTCGGATCACAGATTTTGTTCCCCGCCCTGTCCCGTATTCAGAAGTTCAGAATTTTCTGGCCTCGCCTCACCCAATTTCTGCTACTTTGTGCCTCACGTCAGCAGCTTTTCCTTCAATCTAGTTTACTGCACTTGCTTTAATTTCAACTGACTGTCGATTTTGATTTGCTTTGCCTGATTCTTGAGACGGGAGTTTTGTTTTCGAGCTTCTTTTTTTTTTATTTCAACTGTGTATTCCGCGAGTGCGACTGCAGTGCTCTACTAAAGTTCAAAAATAAGTCTTTAACGTTTCGAATGTTGATCTTGATGCAAACGCTTTCCGAGAACCGTGGCATTTGGCTTGGATTTTTACTCACTTTCTAGTAATGCTGCACGTAGTGTCCACTTTCGCAATCTTGAGGCGACGGTTTCCCATTGGGATGACAGGGCCGACGAATCGTTATGTTCCTTTCTCAATTTCTGACGGGGTTTCCAAGGATCAGTTCTGTAAGAATTTTGATAAAAGTTGTTGTTATCGTCTTGGTTTTGACGTGCTGTTTTTGTTGAGACATTCTAATTTTGGTATATTTGCTCCGAAAATAGACACTAACTAAAATTAAATTTGGAACCGGTCTTGGGACTTTCACACTATTTGACACTTTTTTGGAGTGATGACACTATTTTGAAAAATGACACTTAAGACACTATTTTCTCACAATTATCCGCTAATGCGACTATTTCTTTGCCTTTCCTTGAAAAATATTGTTAAACTTCTTCGCTAATTGGCTAAAATAATAGTAGATGAATTTTCGATTAAAAAAATATTAATTCTCAATAAAAAATGTAATAGTTAATATTTTAACCAAGAAAATATTTACATTTTAAATACAAAATAGTTGAATTGAACAAGGTGTATACCCTACCTGGGAAATCTGGAATTGTCAGGGAATTTGTATATACCTGGAAGAACCTGTTGAAAATTCGTTTTTTTTGTTTGAAATTAATTTTTTTCAATTGAGAATTTAACTATTCTATTTTTTGTTAAAAATTAATGTACTTTGTTTGAAATTCGTTCTTTTTGGTAGAAAATTAATCTTCTTCGTTGATAATTTTTTTTTTTAAATCTTAGCTAAAAATTCAATCCATGTTAAAAATTAAAGTCTTCTTTAAGTAAAATGTCAGTGACTATACCTTGACTTTAAAATTCATATTTTTTAATGAAAATTTAATGACTTAGTTCAAAATTAAACTCTTGTTAAAAATTAAATTTTTTTTTTGAAGATCAATTTTAATTGAAAATTCATCTCTTTGGCTAAAAAATGAGTTATTTTGTTGCAAATTTGTTTTTTCTTTAGCTGAAAATTAATTTCCTTTTACTGCAAATTTAACTTTTCTAGATGAAACTTGACCTATTATGACAAAAATGCAACTATTCTAGTTTGATTCATCATTTCAGTTGAAGATTTATATTTTTGGTTTAAAATTAAAATATTCCAGTTGATGAATCATCATTTTTAAATGAAAATTCATCACTTTGTTTGAAAATGTAACTATTTTCTTGAAAATTAGTTTTTTTCTCAGTTGAAAATTAGTTTTTTTTAACTTAAAATGTAATTATTCATATTAAGTATTCCATCATTTTAGTTGAAAACTCATATCTTTAGTTGAACATTAATTTTTTAGCCGAAAATTTAACTAATCATTTTTTGGTTGGCAATTTATCTTTTTTTTTAGTGGAAAATTGATGTATTTAGTTACAAATTAATCTTTTTGATTAAAAATTTAATTATACCAGTTGAAGATTCATCATTTTAGTTGAAAATCTATCAGTTTTCTTCAAAATTAATTTTTTGAATGGAAATTGAACTATTTCATTTTGGTTTGAAAATTGATATTTTTTAGTTCAAAATTCAACTCTTTGGTTTCAAAAATTGACTTTTTTTGTTTAAAATTAATTTATTTTGTTGAAAATGTATCACTTTAAGTATTTTTTTTGGTGGAAAGTTAATTTTTATAAATGAAAATTATATAATACAATTTTTGGTACAAAACTGATAATTTTTAGTTGAAAAATTCACTATGTAATTGAAAATTGATTTTTTAAAAATGAAAATTGAAGTATTTCAACAATTTCGTTAAAAAATCGTCTTTTTTTGGTAGCAAATTGATCGTTTTTTTCGAAAATTCATCCTTTTGGTGGAAAATTTAAGGATTTCAGTTAAATATTCATAATTTATTTGAAAATTCATCTCTTTGTTCGAAAATGAAACTACTTGGTTAAAATTCAACTCTTTTGTTAAAAATTCATCTTTTTGGTTTAAATTTCACTTTTCCCGTTAAAGATTCATTATTTCAGTGTAATATTCATCACTTTGACTTATTTTTTGTTCGAAAACTAATTTTTGTAGATGAAAATTAAATTATTCCATTTTGTTGTACAAAAATGATCGTTTTTAGTTCAAAATTCAACTACTTGGTTAAGAATTAATATATTTTGTTGAAAAATCGTCTTTTTTGGTAGAAAATTAATCTTTTTGGTTAAAAATTCAAATATTTTGTTTAAAAAATCATCTATCTTGTAGAAAATGCAATATTTTTACTTTTAAAATTAGGAATTTTAAGCGGTTTAAATTGAATGTAATATAGTACCCGTAATAATTTTACTTAAATATGCACGGAATTTCAAGTATAAGAAGGTATAATGAAAATTTGTTTCAATTATTATTCAAAGTCATGAACTCAGGGACAGATTAGTAAATGATTAATTATATTTTTAGTATTATTTAATTCTTATTCATAATTTTATAATTATTGTTAAAGCCTATTGATCAATTGAATAATAATTTCATTAATCAGTGGTTCTAATATATTCAAGAATATCTTGTAACATATTTTATCGTTTCAAAAAACGCGAAGTGAATTGCTCCGTACTATGAAAAATTATATCTGGAGAAAATTTAAAATACCGGTAAAAGACCTAGAATTTTCGGGTAATTTTTTTCCAGGATTTGAGTAGACACACTGATTGAATCAGAAAGGGCGAATTTCCAACAATATAGTTGAATCCTCAAGCAAAACAGATTAATTTTCAATCAGACAGTTGTATTTTAACCAAAAAAGATTAATTCTTTACCAAAAGAGATGAATTCCTAAATCAAAAAGACTAATTTTCAACAATAAATATTCTTCTATCAATAAAGAAAAAAAAACTTTCATCCAAAGTTTTGAAATTAAAAGACAAGAAGATGTGCTTTCATTATAAAAATTTCAAGAAAGTCAGTGAATTTTTATCCAATTAGTTAAATTTTTTCCAAAAAGATTATTTTTTTACCATAAAAGACAAATTTTCAATAAATTTCGTAAATTTTCAACTAAATAGTTTGAGCAATGGTTGAAATTTTAGTCCAAATTTTATTTGGTTAATTTTTAGGTTTTTTTTTCGTTTTTCAAAATTTTTAACTGTATAATTGCATTTCTCAACAAAAAATTGAGTAATTATATTTTCATTGAGAATTAATTTTCAATTTATAAAAGAGACGAAATATTTACGAATAGTTCAGTTTAAAACCAAATGGTTAAATTTGCAGTTAAATAAAATGATTTTGGACAAAAAAAAAGAATTATTAACCGAAATTTTTAATGTTCAACCAAAAAAATGAACTTTTGAGAAGAATTTTCATTTTAAACCAAAACCATATAAATTCAACCAATAATCTTTTACAAAAACAGATTAATTTTCAACCACAGTTGCATTTTTAAACAAAAAAAGATGAATTGTCAAATTAAAAAGACGAATTTTCAACGAAGATAGATTTTTCAGTCAATAAAGGATAAAATTTAAACCAAAATGTTAGATTCTTAAACCAAAAATATGAATTTTCAATCAAGAAGATGAATTTTCAACCAAGAAGAAAAATTCTCTATCAAAGTAGATTATAAATTTTTAACCAAATACTTACATTTTTTACCAAAGAGATGATTTTTTAAACAAAAAGATTAATTTTCTACTAGAAAAGACGAATTTTTACAAAGTAACTACATTTTAACCAAGTAGTTAAATTTTCAACCAAAAAGATTAATTTTCTGCTATAAAAGACGTATTTTTAACAAATTTCATAAATTTTCAACTAACTAGTTTGAGTAATGGTTGTAATGTTAGTCCAAATTGTATTTAATAATTTCTAGTTTATATTTTTTCGGTTTTTAAACTTTTCAACTAAGTAGTTGAATTTTTGAACTGAAAAAGATAAATTTTTAAGAAAAAATGGAGTAGTTGACTTTTCATTAAGGAGAAATAACTTTCAATTTAAAGAAAAAAAAACGAATTTTCTGCAAAATAGTTTAATTATTAACAAAATAGTTTAATAAGATAATTTTAAGCGGAGAAAGAACGAATTTTCAACAAAGTAATTCAATTTTGAACCAAATAATAAAACTTTTTTGATTAAAGAGATGAATTCTCAATCAAAAATTTAATAGTAGACTTCAGCAAAAAAAAGAACTTTCAAACAAAAATAGTTGGATTTTCTGATTGGGTTTTATTAATTTAATTCGCATTTAAGTGAAAAAATAAAAAAAGGGAAAGCCTAAAAATTTCTAGAAAACTTAAATTTTAAAGTTTTTTATACTTTTAAGTTTAGACTTAAACTTAAGTCTTTTTAAATCCCTTTAAATCCTATGAATTCAATTTAATTTATTCCTTAAAGTTCTCTAGAAATCTGTTGGAATCGAGTAATATACCGTAAAACATCTTGAAATCTGTAATATCTTTCGGAATTCCTTCAAAAATCTTGTTCTGGACACTTTCCTTTTTTTTTTAATCCCTTGAAATCTATAGAAATTCTTTATAAGCTTATGCCTTTAGAATCTTTTAATTTCTTTTGAAATCCTATGAATCCCTCAAATATAGTAAAATTCCTTGAAATCCCTCGAAACTTTGTAAATACTGTAAAAATTCTTTAAAATCTTCTGAAATGCTACGAGATCATTTGAAATTTCTTATGAAATTTTTCAATCTCATGAAGTTGTTCGGAATTTTTTTAAATACTCTACATTCCTTAAAATCCTTTGAGATTTTTACAATCCCTTAAATTTGGTGAAATTCCTATAAATTCAGAAGAAAAAAATCCCGATTTTTTTCCCGTTTCGCAAAACTATTTCACGGTCATTGAAATTAAAAAAATCGAATTCTTAAAGCTAAACATTTTTCCATTTGAAGCATTCCAAACTGAATTGCAAATGAAAGTTCTCAAAATGGAACTTTTAAAATAGAATCTTAAAAAACTGTTGGATTTAACTGCCAAAAACGAATTTTTAACAAAATAAATCAATTTTTAACTAAATACTTTAAACAATGGATTTGATGTTATTCCAGATTTTTTTTATTCGTTTTTTGTTTAGATTTTTTTCGTTTCTAAACAGTTTTAACTAAATAATTGAATTTTTAACGAAATAAGTTAAATTATTGACAAAATATTTAAATTTTCTACTAAATTACTGAATTTTCAAGCCGTGAAAGTCGAATTTTCTATAAAACAGTTAGAGTTTCAACAAAAAGCTTAATTTTCAACCAAGGAGTTGAATTTTCAACGTAAAAAGATGAATTTTGCGAAAAATGTAATAGTGAATATTTCAACAGAAAAAGATTTTAATTAAAAATAAAAAACAGTTGGATTTAACCAACAAAGATTAATTTTCAACAAGATACTTGAATCCTTAACTACAACAAATTAATTTTTAACCAAATGTTTAAATATTCTACTAAATTGTTGAATTTTCGAGCGGAAAATACGAGTCTTGTACAAAACAGTTGAATTTTTAACCAAAAATGGAATAGTCAGATTTTCAGTTAAGAAAAGTAATTTGCGAAAAAACGCATTTAGTTTTTTTTCTTTAACAATAAAATTGAATGTTCAACCAAGAAGTATGACTTAAACAAAATTATTGAAATTTGAACATATTAATTCTATTTTGAACCAAATAATAAAATTTTAACCAAATAAGATAAATTCATTACCAAAAAATTAATAGTAGACTTTTTAACCGAAAAAAATGAACTTTTAATTCTAGAAAAATGGGGAAAGGGGTTAAGACCCTGGGATAAATAGGAACTTCGATCATTTATAAACAAACAAAAAATAATAAATAAGTATAAAAATAATAATAGGCAAAAAATATATTTATTATTGGGTTCTATGAATTCGGTTCGCATTTAAGTAGAAAAACGAGAAAAAGCGAGGAATAAGGAAAATACTTCAAAGCCTGCGATAAGTAAATAGGAATTTTGTTAATTTAAAGACTAAAGCATAACATTTTAAATAAACATTTAAGTTCATTTTTCATTCTTTCAAAATATGGGATTAGAAAACTGGAAATTTTTCTTCAAAACTTACACTATTTACACTAGTTTTTTATCTTTGAAGTAAAGTTTTTCGAAAAATGCGACGTAGTAGTTGTATAAAAAATAAAAAAGTTAATAACACTAAACTACGCTATGACCCATTTCTCATCTTTATAATTACCGAGTTAAGATCGTGTGGGCGACCTTGCTGAGGAATTTAAAAAAATCACATCTTAATTGAATCAATTGAATTTAAATGGGCATTGTGCGCTCGGGTGACTATCTTCCTACAACGAATTTGAAATCAATAGGTAATTTTTTGTTTCAACACTAAATTTAATAAAAAAAAATTAATTTTAGCCAAGAAGATTAATTTTCTACCAAAAATGATGAATTATCAACAGAATACATAAGTTTTTAGGCAAACAGTTGAATTTTAATCCAAGAAGATTAATTTTCTACCCGAAAAGAAGATTTTTCATCAAAATACATACATTTTTAACCAAATAGTTAAATTTTCAACCAAAAAGTTTAAATTTTTACCCTATAAAGATGAATTTTCAACAAAATATATACATTTTTAACCAAATAGTAGAGTTTTTAACAAAAACTTCAGTTTTCTACCAGAAATGACTAATTCTCAACAAAATGCATATATTTTTTATCAAATAGTTAAATTTTCAACAAAAAAAAAGTTTTTAACTAAAAATGGATTAGTTAAATTTTTATCGAAAAGAATAAAATTAATTTTAAATACAAAAAAACGAACTTTTTACAATACAGTTCAATTTTGTACCACGTAATGTAATGTAACAATTAGTGAAAAGTTAATTTACGACAAATCAGTTAAATTTTCAGATAAAAAATTACTTTTTGACAAAAAAAAGCGAATTTTCAACCAAAATTATGAATCTTTAACCAAAAAAATTAATTTTTACGAAAGTACTCCAACTTTCAACTAAGGAGTTGAATTTTAAACGAAAAATGTAATAGTTGATACTTCAACACAAAAAGATTCTAATTAAAAATAAAAAAAACCGTCCAATTTAACCAACAAATATGAATTTGCAACAAAATACTTGATTTTTAACAAACAAAAAAATAATAGATTTTCCACTAAACAGACGAATTTTCAACCAAAAGCATACATTTTTAACCAAATAGTTTAATTTTCAACCAAAAAGATTAATTTTCTACTACAAAAGATGAATTATCAAGAAAATACATACGTTTTTAGGCAAACAGTTGATTTTTAATTCAAGAAGATTAATTTTCTAC
>JAUELO010000351.1:3015255-3027988 GCA_032357855.1 Amphibolips quercusostensackenii
GATAGAATTTATAAGCCTACACTTGTACTTGTGAGATAAGCGAGAAAGCGATTTCACCCTTTTTGCCGGCTACTTAATTTTTAGTTACTCGTTGGCTCTTGGTGTTAGTTGTAAAACACCCGAAGCTAATTTATTTTGCTTGTGTTTTAGGCAAGATCTGTCGGTGTATATATCAGTTTGATGTGACTGTGTTTTCCTTCTCGAAACTCCATTCACCGTGAAACTGAGACCGACTGAAATCGAGAATTGCGACCCTTTGGGGTCGTCCATATATTACGTAACGCTTTTAAGGGTCAGGAGGGTTGAAGAAATGTTATGTAACATTTTTTTCATCAATTTTGAATTCTTTAAAATACCAACAGAAATTAAGATTTTTTATATGGTTAATGCACTTATTTACCATTTTTATTTAAAGTGTTTTTCAAAAAATTAATGTTGTTCTAAAGAAACACGCGACTATATTTTTGAACGTCAAAAAACGGTTTAACTAGTTCTTAGGTAATTTTAAAATAGTGAAAAAATACAAAATTAGTATACAAATTAATATATTTTTATTGATATTTTTAAAAATTTTAACTTGATCAGAAATTTAAAAAAAATGACAATTTTTGCACACATAGAAAACGCAGGGTGGCCGCAGGACAGGATAAATCTGGAAATCGAGGAAAAAACTATAGTAACTATATAGTAACTTTAAAAAATTAAAAGATCACTTCCTTCAAAAATCTTTCAATAAATTAACCCATGGATTAACCAGTTTTGAATTCAGATCTATACCTATTTCTGAATTTTTTGAATTTTTTTGAAATGTTTTAGAGCATTTAAAAAGATTCAAAGAATTTTGTAATAGGTTTAAATAATTTGAAAGGATTTCAAAGGATTAAAAAAATTTGAGGGTATTTTTTAAAATTTTAAGGAATTTCCAAGAGCTCTAAAAGTTTCAAGGAATTTGAAAAGATTTTAAAGAATTTAAAATATTTTAGGGCATTTTAAAACTTTAATAATTTCATGAGATTTCAACTAATATGAAATATTTTAGGGTATTTTAAAAAATCCCAAGGCATTTTCATGAGATTCAAAAATTTTCAATGGATTTCAAAAGATTAAAAATGTTGTAGGGTATTTTAAAAAATTTTAAGGCATTTTTATGAGCTTTAAAAAGTCGAGGAATTTCAAAAGATTCCAAAGAATTTTCGGTTGATTGCAATAATTTTGAAGGAGCTAAAAGAATGTTCAATAAATTAAAGTGATTCCATAGGATTTAGAATATTTTTTGGTGTATTTTAAGATTCCAGCGCTTTTTTCTAGAGTTTTAGAATTTTTCAAGGATTTCAAAAGATTTAAAACGATTTTGAAATATTTTAGAGAATGCAAAAAAATCCATGGAATTTTTTAATGACTAATTTGAAGGGATTTTGATTTTTTCAAACAATATTTTAGGGCATTTCAAAAGATTACAAGGCATTTTCAAGAGTTTAAAAAGATTTTAAGAAATTTCAAAAGATTTTAAACGATTTTAAATATCCTAGGGTATTTTTAATAGATTTGAATAATTTGAAGTGATTCCATAGGATTTAAAACATTTTTTGGGATACTTTAAAAGATTACAAGGCTTTTTCCAGAGCTTTCGAATTTTTAAGGGACTTCAAAAGATTTAAAAGGATTTTGAAATATTTTATGGAATTAGAAAGAATTCAAGGAATTTTGAAATGGCTTTAATAATTTTAAAGGATTTTAGAAAATTTGAAATATTTCAGGGTATTTTTAAAGATTCCAAGACATTTTTAAAAGATTTAAAAAGATTTTAAAGGAATTAAAATATTTTAGGAGATTTTCAAAAATCCCAAGAAATTTTTTTAAGACTTCAATAATTTGATAGGATTTCAACTCATTCGAAATATTTTTGGGTATTTTAAAAGTATCCAAAGCATTTTCATGAGGTTAAAAAAATGATAAGGGGTTCAAAATATTTTAGGGTATTTAAAAAAAATTTAAGGCATTTTAAGGTTGTTTTCAATCATTTTAAGGGATTTAAAAGAATTTTCAATAAATTAAAGTGATTCCATAGGATTTAGAAGATTTTTGGGGGTATTTTAGAAGATTCCAAGGCTTTTTCCAGAGCTTTAGAATTTTTAAGGGATTTCAAAAGATTTAAAGCGATTTTAAAATATTTTAGGAGAATAAAAAAATTCCAAGGGATTTTTCATTGACTTTAATCATTTAAAGGGATTAAAAAAATTTAAAATATTTTTGGATATTTTAAAAGATTCCAAGGCATTTTCAAGCGTTTAAAATTTTTTAAGGAATTTCAAAGAATTTAAAGTATTTAAAATATCTTAGAATATTTTTTATAGATTTCAATAATTTAAAGTGATTCCATAGGATTTAAAAGATTTTTAGGGTATTTTAAGATTCTAAGGCTTTCCCGAGAGTTTTAGAACTCTTAAAAAGATTTAAAAGGATTTTGAAATATTTTAGGAAGCTTAAAAATATTTCACGCATTTTTTTATTGACTTTTAGGGAATTTCCAAAGATTTAAAATGATTTTGAAATATTTTAAGAAATTAAAAATATCTAAGGAATTTTTTATTGACTTCAATAATTTGAGGAATTTCAAAAGGTTGAAGGGATTTCAAGTAATTCGAAATATTTTAGGGTATTTAAAAAGATTCCAAGGCATTTTCATGAGATTCAAAACAATTCAAGGGATTTCAAAAGATTTTAAAGGATTTTGAAATGTTTTAGGGAATAAAAAAAAATCCCAGGAATTTTTAAATGGCTGTAATAATTTTAAGGGATTTTAGAAAATTGGAAATATTTTGGGGTATTTTGAAAGATTTCAAGGCATTTTTAAAAGATTTAAAAAGTTTCAAGGAATTTAAAAAGATTTTAAAGGATTTGAAATATTTTAGGGAATGAAGAAAAATCCAAGGAATTTAGTAATGACTTTAATAATCGGAAGGGATTTTAATTTTTTTAAACAATATTTTAGGGTATTTAAAACAATTCCAAGGCGGATTTTTTTATTGACTTCAATCATTTGAAGGGATTAAAAAAAAATTGAAATATTTTTAGGTATTTAAAATATTCCAAGGCATTTTCAAGAGTTAAATAAAATTTTAAGGGATCTTAAAAGATTTTAAAGGATTTGAAATATCTTGAAATATTTTTAACAGATTTAAATCATTTGAAGTGATTCCATAGAATTTAAAAGATTTTTTGGGAAATTTTAAAATATCCCAAGGTTTTTTCCAGAGATTACGAATTTTTAAGGTATTTCAAAAGATTTAAAAGAATTTTGAAATATTTTAGGATATTTTAAAAGATTCTAAGGCATTTTCAAGAGATTAAACAAATTTTGAGGGATTCCCACTGATTGTAAGGGATTTGAAACAAAAATTTCTTGTGGTTGTAAAAAATTCCGGAAAACATTAAACAAAAATTTAACAATTCCCAGGGGATTTTATAAGATTTCCGAGGATTTCAATGATTTTAAAAGAATTTTAAAAGCTCTCAGGGTGTGTTCATAAATTGTCCAGGATTTCATGAAATATTTAGCTTCATAGGATTCCATGGAATTTTATAATATTTTAATGGATATATTAAAGAACTTATTCATCAAAAAGTGAGGGATTTCGTAAGATTTAAAAAATTGGAAGATTTAAAAAGATTTTATGCGATTCATTTGAATTCTCTGGAATTCTCATAATTTTTTTATTCACTTGAATTCCTTATAAATTTACTCAATTTAACTCAATTCAATGAATTTATTTTAGTTCTTGTTTTATTCTTCTTGAAGTTTTTTAAACTCACTTTGAATTCTTAGACATGTCATCAAATTCTTTAGAGTTACCTTGATTTCTTTAAAGCTCATTTCAAACTTACGATTTTAATTTAATATTTTCGTATTTTTGAAATTTTTTCAAATCACTTTCATTTTTTAAACTCACCTTGAATTTTTATGAATCTCATCGAATTTCGTCTCGTTTCCCTTTTAAATTAAAAAGAACATTATTCAAATTATTAATGCAAATTAGTTACTTTTAGTCACATTTTGGGTTTAAGTAGGTCACTTTAATCAAGTAAATTAGGCTGTGGCAGCCCTAAGAATAATAAATTATTAATATATATAAATTAAAAATTGTTTCATTCCATTAGTAAAAGATTCTATATTTAAAATGTTACAGTATTATAATTTTCTTCTTTAAATATTAATGATTAGGGCAAATGAAAAATTAGTCCAAAAAATTCAGGGAATCTTGAAAATGATGTTTTTGCGGTCACCCTAAAAACGTTGTATTATCTATTGTTACGCTAACGTTAAAAGGAGTAGGAAGGGTCCAAACATCGTCTAAAAAAGCGTTACGTAATATACGGACCACCCCTTTGATTAATTTTACCCGACTTTTGTGTCATTGATGACACCAGTCGTTTATCGGGCAAGGTGAATAAAAAAAGTTGCGAGCAATTTTCCTTTGTAACGAGGTTCGTCTAGCACTGGGAAAAAAGTATTTCGCATTAACATTTCCAGTATGCGCGACCTTCGATGAAAATAGCTCGACATTATGATCGCATGTAAGTTCGTGACGGTAGGCTTCTGTCGATTGTTCTTCATCCTGACGCTGATGAGAGGAAGGAATAATAATAAGCAGAAAAGCGTGGCGGTGTGAATACTTTTCCACATTAAAAGAAAAAACACGCCGCCTACTGCCTTCTTTTAAACTTCTCGTTACAGCTCGGCAAATTTATGTTCCTAGACTTTGAAACCACGACTGAGGCTTGTCTTTAATCAAAATGCCAAGTTTCTTTACTTTTTAGATGGAGCATCCACGACTCGTCCTGAAGCAGGTGTGAGGACATGTCGTGGACTGCCCTTTTAGATTCTAAACCATCTTTAACAAGATTTTTAAAATGTTTTATAAAAGTATTTAATTTATTTTTTTATATAAATATGTGCGTATGATACGCAGGTCGGATTTTATGAAAAGGTTTTTATACAGTGTATTTTAAATCGCTTTTTTGCAAAGATTTTTTATCAAAACAATGTGGAGGGATCAAAGTTTTAAAAAATCATACTTTAAAGAAATTTTTCTCTGCGACAAGAGTTTAAAAGAATACAGTAGCACGCAAAGCATTCGTGCCAGCATTTTAAAACATTGTTTTTATTGCAGTAAGCGATAGCATTTTATGCACAGGTCGGTGCTTCCTTAATTAAAAAGTAGGGAAACGGAGCTTCGGCTCTTCTTGATTTTTTTTACAAATCTTAACTGTGCGATAGAATTAAATTTTCAAGCAATCGATTGCAAATGAGCCGAGGCTAAAATTTCATTACTAGTGGCGAAAATATTACAATTAACTCGATTCAATCGCTCAGCTAATCATAGTTTGCTCATTCGAATGCAAGGCACCATATTGGTGTTGGTTTAAAAAAAAATGTATTTTAGATTTATTTGCGTCTGTGGTACTTGAATCGCAGTCATTGATTAACGACACCAGACGTGTGAAACTTGATCCTAGCTTGCACAAAAATGGAAGAAAAGAAAAAAAGAAAGTTTCACTAATTTTGTGCTGGCTAGGTCTGTAGGAGCGTTGAGAAATATTTTAGAAGAATGAAAGAGAGCGAGAAAGCGCCGTTTGCGGTGATTGTAAAGTTAAACTTTTTATATGCAGCCGATTTCGTAAATATTGAAATAAAAAAAATATTGAGAGATGGCTCATCACGAGGAAAGAAGATCGATTCTACGAGAGCAACTCGAAAGAATATTATTATTATTAATATTATTATATATTGTACAAAATTCGCAACAAAAGATTTTTAAACGGAATTCAGAGAGTTGGACGCGCGAGTTACGCATGTAGAGATAATTAACGATATTGCCTTGATTTGTAAATAAACTTGAAACTTCCACTAATAATCATTTTCTGCGGATAAAGCGAGCCGGTCATCGATTCGCGGGGTCGCGACATTTTTGTACGTTTTTTATAAAAACTCGATGATTTTTTATCTTCAAGTGATTTTGTACAATAACAGAACGCGGTATCGCGAATCGAACAGCGTAACTAGATAGAGAGTATGTAACATCTCCCGCCCCTCATGTCCAGTTTGCTCTGTGATTCTGTGTTTAATAAAAAAGTATATATATATGTTTGATAATCCGCAACGTCTAAGAGATTTCCTTCTGAATTTCCTATCCTTTTAACATAAGATATGAAAAAATAAACTGTTATATTGTATTTTTGTCAAGAACTAAAAAATCCACTTTAAATATTAGGGAACGTCCATTAATTACGTAAGAATTCGGAAGATTTTTTTAATGACCCTCACTTTTTACATAAAATTTTTTATTCAGTATATAAAAAATATTTGTTTTCACCATAAACGAGATTTAAAGGGATTTCAAAAAATTCGAAAGATTTCTAGACAGTTGAAAGTATTTAAAATGATTTCAAGGGATTTTAAGTTACTTCAGACGACTAAAGTATTTACATTTATTTCTTTAAATTCTTCGTAGTCCGAAATACCGTAAAATGCCTTAAAATGTTTTTACATACTTTCAAATCACTAAAAATTTTTCGAATCTTTTGAAATCCCTTCAAATGTCGTTAACGGTGAAAGTAATTGATTATTTTTTTTTGTATTGAATACAAATTTTTCACGGATATAATAGAGATTTTCAAAGCTTTTTAGAGATTTCATGAGATCTCAAGGAATTTCAAAAGATTTGATGAGATTACAAAAGTTGTAGGATAGGATTTTAAATGATTTTAAAAGATCGCAAGAGTTTGTTGAAATTACTCAGTACTTTTTCAGAGAGAATCTCAATTTTCAGGGGATTCTACAAGAATTTAAGGGACTTAAGGAGTTTAAGGAATTATGAACGACTTCCACGGATTTTACGGGATTTAAAAAAATTTCAGGGTATTTGAAGGGATTAAAAGAGATTTCAGGGGAATTCGAAATATTTGTAAATGCTTCAAAAGATTTTCAAATATTGTAAAGAATTCAAGGGATTTTAAGAAATTTTATTAGCTTTTAAAAGATTATAATGGATTTTAATACATTGTAAGAGATTTCAAAAGATTCGGAAAGATTCCCAAGGATTTGAAAGATTCCAATTAATTTTGAAGGAATCTCAAAGATTTCAAAATATTTCACATAATTTTAATGATATTAGCCGATTTTTAGAAATTTCCACGGATTTTAAAGGAATTTAAGGGTTTATTACGGAATTTCAAAAATTTTCAGTTTTTTAAGGGTTTTAAGAAATTTAAAACTAAGTCCAGGGATTTTAAAAGATTTTATAGGATTTCATGTGATAGAGAAATATTTTCACAAATTTTGAAGGATATCAGGGGTTCAAATGATATTTCGAAGATGTTGGTGGTATTTCAAAGGATTTTAAGAAATTTCAAAGTATGTCCAGAGTTTTTAGAGAATTTTGCAAAATTTGAAGATCTAACAGGATTTTCGAATACCATAGAGGATTTTTAAAGATTAAAAAAATGGTTTTCAAAGGATTTCAAGAGATTAAAACAATTTCAAGAAATTTAAAAGAAATTTGTATTATTTTTTATGAAATAAAAGTTTCTTTAAAATCCCTTGCATTTTTTTTAATCGCTCCAAAGGATTTTTAGGAAATCAAAGTTTTTTTCAAAGAATTTCCAAATGATTTCAAAAATTTCACGGGAATTAAAAGACATCTCAAAGGGATTGTAATTAGAAACAAGGTTTTTTCCATAGGATTTCCAGCATCTTAAGAGTTTTCCAAAGGTTTTCAAGAGATTTCAAAACTTTCAAGATAATTGAAAGGAAATTTTAAAAAGAGTTAAATTATAAATTAAGGTTTTACCCAAGGATTTTAAGGTTTTTACAAATGATTTTAAGAATTTTAAAGTTTTTTCAAAGGATTTCATGAGTTTTCAAAAACTTCAAGGGATTTAAATAAGAAATTACGGGGTTTCCAAAAGATTTTAAGGCCATTCCAAAGGATTTCTAGACATTTAAAGGGAAATTTTAAAGGGATTTAAATTAGAAATCAAGGTTTTTCTAAAGGATTATAAGAATTTTCAGGTTTTTTCAAAGGATTCCAAGAGATTTCAAACATTTGAAGGTAATTAAAAAAAAGTTTTAAAGAGATTTAAATTAGAAATTATTTCAAGGATTTTAATGTTTCTCCAAATAATTTCCAGAGATTAAATAAATTTCAAGGGGTTTAAAAGGAAATTTTAGAAGGATTTATATTATGAATTAAGGTTTTTCCAAATGATTTTAAGGTTTCTTAAAGGATTTCAAGAGATTTAAAAGAAAATTTTAAAGGGACTTAAATTAGAAATTAAGGTTTCACCAAAGTATTTTAATGTTTTTACAAAGGATTTTAGGGTTTTTACAAAGGAATTCAGTAATTTCCAAAAACTTCAAGGGATTTAAATTAGAAATTAAGGTTTTTTAAAAGTATTTCAACTGATTTCAAAAATTATAAAGTTTCTCCAAAGGATTTCTATAGAATAAAAAAAATTTCAAGGGATTTAAAAGGAAATTTCAGGAGGATTTAAATTAAAAATAAGGTTTTTCCGAATGATTTCAGGAATTTCACGGGTTCTTAAACGATTTCAAAAATTTTAAGAAATTTTCATGGATTCTGAAGAATATCAGGGGATTTTAATAAGATTTCTAAAATTTGAAGGGATTTAAAGAGATTTTTCAGGGGATTTTGAAAGATTTTAAAGGATCTCGTAAGATTTCGAAGTATATTTAACGGAATTTCAAAGATTTTAATCGATTTTTAGAGATGTTCAGGGTTTTGAAGATTTTCACAATTTTAAAGGGATTTTAAGAGATTTTCAGTTTTTAAAGGGAGCTCAATAATTTTAATGGAGTTTCAAGAGATGATGGACAGTATCCATCGAATTCAAAAAATATTCACATGATTTAAAAAATTTAAATGGATTTATAACATTTTGAAAAGAACTCACGGGATTGCAAAGATGCAAGTATAATAGTATAAAAAGTAGTTTCAACAGCTAAGCCAGGTAATCATTAACATATTTAACAAATAATTAGAAAGGAAATTTGTGTAAGAAATGCTTTAGTCCTCCCCCCTACATTAGTAAGATTTTCTGGACTCCTTTCCCCCTAAAAAAAAAGTCTACGTAATTAATGGATGATCCCAATAACGTCAACTATTATTCATTCAAGGACTTTTAACTTTTAAGTTACAACTGTCTCATTAAATATTCAAAAGAAACCTATTTTCTGGAATTGCTGGTAAAACGAAAATGTTAACAATCAATCAATTAATGGAATTAATGGAATTTATTTGACTATTGGGCGTGTCATTGGTGAAAGGAGTTGCTCTGGATGAGGGAATAGATGAAGATCGAGTTGAACTTCCCAGAGATCTGGGAATTCTTGCAGCAACCGGGACGAGAAATTCAGCGTTTTGTTGAGTGAGAACTCTGATTGGGGCACGTGGACTTATTTGTTGCTCTAGATGTCGAGGTGAGATAATATGAGCTTGAAAACGCGTTGAACCAAACCTGTGCAAAAATTTTCATCTGAATATAAATAATTCACAAGAAATTTTTATAGGGAGCCTTCAAATATTACGTAATTTTGACCCGATTACGTAACATTTTTAATTTATGAATTCCCTGCGCCATCAACTGAGTGTATCAAAGTTTCTAAATAAGTAATTTTACTTAATTATAAAATTTATTTCTAAATGTTTTTGAACATTATTGATAGAAGAGAACATTAAAATTGTGATGGATTGTTTAATAATAGAAAATAAATCTGTTCTTAACATTTCGCTACACACTGTAATTTGTAAACTTTCTTGCATTTTCAAAGAGATAAGAAAACTTAAATTGTGGGCAAGAACTTATTTTAAAGAAGTCAAAAAAAAATTAGAAGCTTTTTAATAATTATGAAATATTTAAAGAGGCTAAATTTTATTCAAGATTTCTAAAGAAATTTGAAATGGTTTAGGTTTTATTTTAAAAGAATAATTTTAAGTTATGAAAATTTCAAAAAAGAAAATGGAAGACTTCGAGACAATTTTTTTTAGTTTTTCAACATTAAAAAATTTTTGAGGTAAACTGAATTTTTCAAGGTGTCAAGAGAATGAAAAAAAATGTTCTCAAGATTCATGGGAAAGTTTTAAATGATTGTTTTGTAATTTATCTAAGAGAAAATTGAAAAAGATTACCATTTTTTAAAAATAGTTCTAAAAAATTTTTGAAAAGAGTGTAAGAGATTTGAAAGCAAAATTTTTCATTTTTGCCATATTACATAATTTTAGGAAAAATTCAAGTAAGTTTAAGCGCTATTCGGAAGTTTTGAAACGATTCAAAAATAATTAAAACTTGTAAAGATTTTTGGGAACGGCTGAAAAATGACGAAAAATGAAATTCCTAATTCTGTAAAACTCCCGAATAATAAAATTCCCGAATGGTGAATTTTCCGAATAAGACAATTCCCAACAGAAAATTGCCAAAATTTAAAATATCCGAATTAGAAAATTTTCGAATTTCAACAATTGAAATTTTTTTATAAATATTATTTTTTTAAATACAATAATAAAATATTTTTATTTAAAAAAATTATTTTTCAAGTTGAAGGGTTTAAAAACTATTGTTTGAAATTAAAATAACAATAATTAAAAAAATATATTTCTAGATAAAATAAAAAAAAAATTTATTTTAAATTCAAATAATAATTTTAAAAACTTTAAACCTCCAGAATATTTTTCTATAAGAATATTTGATTGCATTTTTAATCAGTAAATCAAACATACAAAAATTAATTGATTTATTTCGGGAATTTTCTAGTTCGGATATTTTATAATTTAGAAATTTTCTGTCGAAAATTTTATTATTCGGGAATTTTCAAATTCGGTAATATTATGAACTGTTCGGGAATTTTTTTTCATGATTTATATAATTCGGGAATTTTATTATTCGGAAATTTTTCAATTCGAGAATCTTATTATTCATGAGTTTTTCAGTCCAGGAATTTTATTATTTAGGAAATTTATGATTCGGTAATTTTACTATTCGGGAATTTTATTGATCGGGAATTTTATTTTTTGGGATAATATTTTATAATTCGTCAATTGTCTGTCGGAAATTTTATTATTCAGGAACTTTTAAAATTCGGTAATATTATAAACTTTTCGGGAATTTTATTGTTCGGGAATTTTACAATTTGAAAATATTACAGTGTCAAGAATTTTATTTTGCGGGATTTTTCAGGCGTCCCATATAAACAATTAAATGTTTTTTGATAGTCTAAAAAATATATAATTCGATTTTAATTGTAATAATTTAATTAATTTAACAAATAAAAAAGTCATTGTTTAAATTCGGAAATTTTATTATTCGGGAATGTTCTAGTTCTACTATTTCATAATTTGGTAATTTCCTGTCGAGAATTTTATTATGTAATCGGGAATTTTATAGTTCGGGAATTTCCCAGTGTCGGGAATTTTATTTTTCGAGATTTTAAAAGACCTTAAAAGACTGTTTAAAAGATTAGAAGGTTTAGAAGATCTGAAAAGACTTGAAAAAAAGAGCTTTCTTAAGATTCGTGTGAAAATTTTAAATGATTTTGTTATTTTGAAAAATAAACTTCAAAAAAAAATTAAAAAAGGTTCTTGAAGAATTTCAAACGATTTCATAAAATTTCGCAAAAGACAGTAGAAGATTTTAAAGCAAAATGTTTTTAATTGGTAAGGTTAGAAAAAAAAATCGAGTAAAATCAAGAAATATTTAGAACAATTGAAGATTCGAAAAGAATTTTAACCTTTAAAATATTTTTAGAAATGTAGATTTTTAAAATTAAAAAAAAACTTTAGAAGCTTTAAAAGAGTTTCGAAAGGTTTCAAGAGAATAAATAAATTTTCTTGAAATTCTTGGGAAAATTTAGAAGATTATAAGGCATTTTTTTTATTTTAATGATTTTAAAAAATTTTAAGAAGAATTCGAGTCAGTTAAAAATATCTTTAGGAATTTAAGACGTTTTCAATAGATTAGAAATATTTAAAAAATCGTAAGTATTTCTGAAAATTTATAAAATATTTCTTGATTTCTTCCAAACTTGTAAAAGTCCTAAACATCTTTAAAAAAGACACGCATTTTCTTAATATTTTGTAAAATACTATATAATAAAAAATTAAATCTTTAAAATCTTCTAGGTTTTTTTTGGCACATCTTAAATATGTAATAATCATTATTAATTTTCTTAAGAATCTTACAAAAATATATTTATATACCTAAATTTAAAAACAAACTGTTAATACTTATTTTCTTGTTCTTAATTCTCAGAATTTAGTTTCAGCTCGAATTTAAATATTCAAAAACTTTAAACAAATAAATATTTACTTGAAATGTTTATATTGTATTATTAATAATATTATTTTATATTCTTTATGATATTGAAAAAATGTTTTAAACTGATAAATTTCAATTCATACTCACATTAAGTAACTTCAGTATTTGTATGACTAAAAAAAATATTGAAAAAGCATAAGTGTTACATTAAAATATTGTCTTATTTATTTCTAGACAATACTTCATCTTAAGAAACCTCTTCTTAATTTAGAAAAAGTCTATTATGTTTCTAAACATAATTTAAAAAAAGTTACGCAACGGCGATGAGGGGGTCGTTAAAAAAGGTCAAAAATAATGTTACGCAATATGTAAACGCTCCCATAGAGGGTCATCCATAAACTAC
>JAUELO010000351.1:3046623-3059021 GCA_032357855.1 Amphibolips quercusostensackenii
TTGAAAATTAATTTCTTCGGCTGAAAATTCAACTGTTCCATTTTTAGTTGAAATTGATCTTTCCTAGTTCAAAATTAAACAATTTGAATAAAAATTGGTCTTTTTTAATAGAAAATTCAACTATATTGTTGAAAATACATATATTTTGTTTAAAAGTCGATTTTTTAAGTAGAAAATTTTCTTATTCTCTGAAAGTTAACCTTTTTGTCTAAAAATTCTCGTTTTTGGTTGAAAATTTAAGTATTTCAGTTGAATGTTTATCATTTTAATTGAAAATTCCTCTGTTAGGTTGGAACAGAAATTCACGGTTAAAAGTTAAATTCTTTTGTCAAAAATTATGTTAACTTTTTAATTCATAAAAATTATTTTTTAGTTAATAATTCTTTTTTTTTTGGTGGAAATCAATCTTCTTGGTTGAAAATTCATCTTTTTGGTCACAAATTAAATTATTTAATTTAAATATTCAACATCTTGGTTGAAAATTGACCTTTCTAGATTGAAATTCAACTATTCTAGTCAAAGATTAACAATTTCAGTTGAAATTTAATCACTTTGGTTGAAAAAGTAGCTATTTTTTTGAAAATTAATTTTTTTCTTGTTGAAAATGATTTTTTTTTTAAACTGAAAATTCCGAATTTAATTGAATATTCTATAATTTCAGCTAAGAATTTATCTTTTTCGTTGAACATTAATTTTTTTATTAAAAATTCAATTATTCAATTTTTAGTTTACGATTTATCTTTTTTTAGTTCAAAATTCATGTATTTTATTGAATATTCGTCTTTTTAGTAGAAATTAATCTTTTTGGTTGAAAATTCTTCTTTTCGACATAAATTCAATCATTCTTGTTAATAATTAATTGTTTTAGTTAAAAATTTATGACTGTTTGAAAATGTAACTATTTTTTTTGGAAATGTGATTTTTTTTGGAAATAAGTTTTTTTTCATTACATTTTTTTCAAATGAAAATGTAACTTCCATTATTTTAGTTGAAAATTTAATATTTGTTTTAACATTAATTTTTTTAAACTAAAATTCTAGCTATTCTATTCTTGGTTGAAAAATAATCTTTTTTAGTTGAAAATTCGTTTTTAAGGTTTAAAATTGAACTATTCCTATTGATGATTCATCATTTTAGTTAAAAATTCATCACTTTCTTTAATAATGTAACTATTTTTTTTTAATTAGTTTTTTTAATGAAAATTATTATTTTTTTAACTGAAAATGTGACTATTCAAATTTTGGTTAAAAATTCAATATTTTGGTCAAAAATTAGATTATTTCATTTAAATATTTAACATCTTAGTTGAAAAATTGATCTTTCTGGTTTGAAATTCAACTTATCTAGTCAAAGATTTAAAATTTTATTTGAAATTTAATCATTTTGTTTGAAAATGTAACTATTTTTTCTAAGTTATTGTTTTATTGTAATTGTTTATAACTTAAAATTTAATTTATTCTCTCGAAATATTGGGAATCATCTATTTTTTTGAAAGTTAATCTTCTTTTCTAAAAATTCTTCTTATCGGTTAAAAATCTAAGTATTTCAGTTAAATATTTATCATTTTAGTTGAAAATTTATCTTTTAGGTTGGAAATAGAATTAATTGGTTAAAAGTTACACTGTTTTGTTAAACATTATTTTTTATTTGAAAATTCATAATTTTAATTGAAAATTTATTTCTTGAGTTGAAGAATGAGCTATTTGATTGAAAAATTGTTTTTTCTTTGGATAAAAAGGGATTTTTTCCGAAAATTTAACTATTTTGTTGAAGATTTGTTTCTTTTTTGGTTGGAAATTTTTTTTTTTTCAACTGAAAATGTTGCTATTATATCAGTTAAATATTCCAAAATATTAATTAAAACTAATTTCTTTTGTTGAATATTCATTTTGAACTCATAATTCAATAATTCAATTTTTGGTCAAAGAATGATCTCTTTTCTGTTGAAAATTCGTCTTTTTTGGTAGAAATTATTCTTCTTGATTGAAAATTCATCTTTTTGGTCTAAAGTTTAATTATTTCATTTGAATATTTATCATCTTAGTTAAATATTTCATAGTCTTAGTTAAAAATTCACTTGTTTGGTCGAACATTATTCGAAACAAAATAATCAAAATTACACAATTTTAAAATGTTTATTTGTAAACTTGTGAATTTGTAAATAAAGATTTAAGTTTTAAAATCTAAATCTACCAAATTGAAGAAATTTCGAATGTAAGTCATCAAAATTACAGATTTTTTTCCGTTTAAAACATAAAACTAGCATAATTTTTAATGGTGAATTTTGAGAGGTAAAAAATTTTCAATTTTAAAGATTTACATTTCAAAGTTTTACCACTTAAAAGATTTACAATTAAACATTTTTCGGCTTTAACGATTTGCAGTTTAAAATTCTTTAATTTTAAAAATGTATAAAGATTTTTAAATTGTGATGATTTTGAAGATCAAAATTCGATAGCTTTCAAGTCTAAATCCTTCGAATTGATGAAATCTCAAGTGTAAATTATCAGAATTACAGAATTTTTAATTGTAAATTATCAAAATGAAAAACTCTACAATTTTGAAGATTTACAAGTTAAAGTTCTACAATTTTGAAGAGTTACAATTAAAGTCTTGAATTTTCAAGGTTTACAAATAAAAATTCTTAAATTTGTATGATCTTGAGGATCAAAAGGCTTCTCAATTCTCAGTCTTCAAATTTGAAGAAATCTCGAAACTAAATGATCAAAATTACACAAGTTTTAAATGTAAATTTTAAAATTGTGAATTTGAAAATCAAGGGTTAAGTTTAAAATTCTAAGTCTTCCAAATTAAAGAAATTTCGAATGTTAATCATCAAAATTACAGAATTTTTCCAGTGTAAAACATAAAACTTGCATAATTTTTAATGGTAAATTTTCAAAGGTAAAAAATGTCCAATTTTAAAGATTTGCATTTCAAAGTTTTACAATTTTTAAGATTTACAATTGAAAATTCTTCAGTTTTAAAGATGCATAAATAAAAATTCTAAAATTGCGATGATTTTGAAGATCAAAATTTGGATAATTTTTTTTATAATAGTTTAATTTTGAAGATTTATAATTATTGTATATTCTTCAATTTTCAGGATTGTGCAATTTAAATTCTACAATTTTTAAGAGTTGCCATTAAAAACTCTTAAATTTTAAGTATGTATAAATAAAAATTCTTAAATTTTGATGATTTTGGAAATAAAAAGTCAAATTTTAAATTCGCAATCTTGCAAATTGAACAAATTACGAATTTGAAGATTAATATGTATAATCCTCTTTTACAGAATACCTTAAATACGCACACGGCATTGTCTCGGAATATCTCGCTGAGGATCTCTCCAAAAAATTGGCTCAACACCTGAATTTGCCGGAAGAGGTGGAACAAAAGAAACGCAAGTTGAATAGCCCGAAAGATACAGTTGATGAAAAGAGGCATAAGAAGGATCCACAGGAATCTGAATCCGTTCCACGAAATGGAGCACTCGATTTGACAAAACCCGAAAAGGTCTTACCACTTTTTTTATTTTCAATTGATTAAAAACATTTTAGACTTCAAAGCCCAAAATTATCACAACACGGGAGAAATAGGGTGTTTTTTCACGAAAATAGGGAAATAAATTGTTTTAAATGAAATTAATGTATAGGTACCATATTAAATTCAATATGAAATACTACTTAAGATTTCGAGTCAAAATATTTCCTACCAAGAGATGAATTTTCAACAAAAGATGACGTTTTTAAAAATAGTTGAAGTTAATTTTCAACAAAATAGTTTAACTTTGAAGTAAAAGAGACGAATTTTTTCAACTAAATAGTTGATTTTTTAATGAAATAATTGTATTTTAGTGCCAAACCACGAATTTCTCAAAAAAAAGTTGAATTTTTAGTCAGAAAGTACAGTTCCAACCCAGCAAGATGATTTTTTGAATTCAAAAATATTCCTTTCAAAAAAGACCAATTTTTAATCAAAAAAGTTAAATTTTTAACAAAAAAGATTATTTTTTACCAACAAGGAATACTTTTTTACAAAAAAAATTCATTTTTAGCCTGAAAGGACCATTTTTCTATCCAAAAAGACGATTGTTAACAAAACAGTTTTTTTCTATTTTCGAAAATAGATGACGTTTTAAAAAATAGTTGAATTTTCAGCAAATAATTAAAATTTCAAAAAAATACTTGAATTTTGAACAAAATAGTTAAATTTTCAACCAACAAACATGCATTCTCGACTGAAAAGACGAATTTTCAACCGAGAACATTAATTATCTACCAAAAAAGACTAATTTTCAACTAAGGAAGATACATTTTTAGTAAAAAATTAATTTTGAACAAAAAAAAAAACGAATTGTCAATAAATTAGTCCAATTTTCATCCAAAGAAGAGACGAATTTTCAACCAAGAATATTAATTACTTACCAAAAAATACTAATTTTCAACAAAATATATGGATTTTGAAAAAATAGAATTTTCAACTAAAAAAGATGAATTTTCAGTAAAAAAATTTAATTTAAACAAAAAGAAATCGATTTATCAATAAAATAGTCAAATTGTCAACCAATGAGATTAATTTTTAAGTAAAGTTATGAAGCTGCAACCAAAAAAATTAATTTTCAACAAAGAAGTTTAACTTTTAATCAAAAAAGAGAACTTTCCAACTAAAAAGACGAATTTTCAGCTAACAAAATTAAATTTTTCAGTAAAAAAATTAATTAGAAATAGAATTGGCAATAAAATAGTCCATTTTTCAACCAAAGAAATACATTTTAAACTAAAATGATGAATCCCCAACGAAAAAATTGAATTTTTAACAAAGTAGTTCAACTTTTAACCAAATAGTTAAATTTTCAACCTACAAAGATGAATTCTCGACTAAAAAGACGATTTTTTATCTGAGAGCATTAGTTATCTACCAAAAAAGTATAATTTTTAACAAAATACATGAATTTTCAAATAAATAGTTGAATTTGAATACATAATTTAGATGAATTTCAGCTAAAAAAATTTAACAAAAAAAAAAACGAATTGTCAATAAAATAGTAAAATTGTTAACCAAGGAGATGAATTGTCAATTGAAATGATGAATTTGCAACCAAAAAGACTAATTTTCAACAAAATACATACATTTTTAAACAAATAGTTGAATTTTCAACTAAGAAGGTAAATTTTTAGTAAAAAAATTAATTTTAGCCAAAAAAAACGAATTGGCAATAGAATATTCAAATTGTCAACCAAAGAGCTAAATTTTCAATTAAAATGATGAATCTGAAAAAAATGAATTTCCAACAAAGTTGTTCATCTTTTAACCAAATAGTTGAGTTTTCAACCTACAAAAATGAATTCTCGACCAAAAAGACGAATTTGGATCTAAGAACATTAATTGTCTACCATAGACTAATTGGAAAAAAATTCATGAATTTTCAAAAAATTGTTGAATTAATAAACAAATTGATTGTAGTTGAATTGTCAAGCTAAAGATGAATTTTCTATCCAAAACCAGGGTGTCTACTCTACCCGGAAAACCTGGATTTGTCAGGGAATTCTTATATGGCAGGAAAAACATGGAAATGTCTGGGGATTTTTTTTAAAGCGTGCTTAATTTTGTTTAAATTACAATATAAAATCAAATAAAAATAATACTTCATTTTTACAAGATGCCTTATATTACTGTGTTTAACTATTTTTGTTGAAATTTGTTTGTTTTTTTTAATTAATTTTTTCAACTGAAAATTCAACTACTCTTTTTCGTTGAGAATTTATGTATTTTGTTGAAAATTCGTTTTTTTTTTTTTGTACAAAATTAATCTTCTTCATTAATATTTCATTTTTTTAGTTGAAAATTCACCACTTTGTTTGAAAGTGTAACTATTTTTTTTGTTTTATTTAAAAAATAGTTATTTTTACGGCTGCAAATTGTTTTTTTAAAACTGAAAATGTAATTATTCTAATTGAATAATCCATAATTTTAGTTGGAAATTCATATCTTTGGTTGAACATTAATTTGTTTGACTGAAAATTTAACTGGTTATTTTTTGGTTGACAATTTATAATTTTTAAGTGAAAAATTCACGCATTTAGTTTAACTATTACAGTTAAACATTCATTATTTTAGTTAGGTAATTTTTTTGTGAAAAAATTAATTTTTCTAAATGCAAATTCAATTATTTCATTTTTTGTACAAACTGACCTTTTTTAGTTCAAAAATTCACTATTTAATTGAAAATTGATTTTCTTGAATTGAAAATTAAACTATTTCAACCGTTTCGTTGAAAATTCATATATTTTGCTGAAAAATCGTCTTTTTTGATTAGAAAATTGATCTTTTTCAAAAATTCATCCTTTTAGTTGCAAATTTAAGTATTCCAGTTAAATATTCATAACTTATTTGAAAATTCATTTTTTTGTTTGAAAATGAAACTACTTGGTTGAAAATTAAACTCTTTTGTTAAAAATACATCTTTTTGGTTTGAAATTCCACTTTTCCAGTTGAAGATTCATCAATTTAGTTGAAAATTCATCACTTTAGCTAATTTTGTTCGAAAACTAATTTTCGTGTTTGAAAATTAAATTATTCCATTTTTTGTACAAAACTGATAATTTTTAGTTTAAATTCAAGTACTTGGTTGAAAATTGACCATTTTTAGTTGAAAATTCAACTATTTGGTTAAGGATTAATATGTTTTGTTGAAAAGTCGTCTTTTTTCGTAAAAAATTAATCTTTTTGGTTGGAGATTCAACTATTTTGTTACAAAATCATCTATCTTGTAGAAAATGCAATATTTTTACTTCAAAAATTAGGAATTTTAAGCAATTTAAATTGAATTCATGTAGTACCCACAATAATTTCATCTAAATATGCACTGTATTTTAAGTATAAAAAGGTATAATAAAAATTTGTTTCAATTATTATTCGAAGTCATGAACTAAGGTACAAATTAGTAAATGAATAATGATGTTTTTGGCATTATTTAATTATTATTTATAATTATTTTATGATCATTATTACAAATTATTGACTAATTTCATAATTGTTTTATTAATCGATGGTTCTAATGTATTTAAGAATGTCTTGTGATTTAAATTATCTTTTAAAAAATGCGAAGTGAATAGCTCTATACTATGAAAAATTATGCCTGGAAAAATTTGAAATACTTGAAAAAAACCTGGAATTGTCAGGGAATTTTTTTCCAGGATTTGCGTAGACACACTGTATTAGGTTTTAAGATACTTAAAAAGATTTCGCATGATTTTATAAGATTTCCTAGGATTTCAGTGGTTCTAAGGTTTTTTAAAGATCTCAATGTATTCTAATACATTTTCCTGGATTTCAAGAAATATCATCATAGAATTTCACGGGATTTTGTAAGATTTTAGTGGATTTTAAAGAATTCACTCACGAGAAGTGAGGTATTTTGCGAGATTGTAAAGGATTTTAATTATTTTTTTGGATTTAAAAAGATTACAAGTAATTTTGATTCATTTCATTATTTTAAAGGGATTTCAAAGCGTTTGAAATATTTTATGCTAAAGAATTTTCTAGAATTTCGGACGATACGGAACAATTTTAAAATACCTATAAGGTTTTAAGATATTTTAAAAGATTTTACGGGATTTTATAAGGTTTCCGAGGATTTTAGTGATTAAAAGTGTTTTTTTTTTAAAGCTTTCAAGGTATTTTGATTAATTTTCCAGGATTCCAGGGAATATCAGATTTTCATAGAATGTCACGGGATTTTATAATATTTTAGTGAGTTTTAAAGAATTTACTCACGGGAAATATGGTATTTCGTAGGGTTTCAAAGATTTGTAGAGATTTGGAATCATTTTCTGGAATTCTCCCTGAATTCTTATTAATTTATCGCGAATTTTTTTAAATTCTTTAGAATTTCTTTTATTGTACTTGAATTCTACTGAACTTACTCATTTCTACTTAATTCTATAGATTTATTTTTTAATTTTTTAAAGTTCTTATTTAATTGATCCTGAGGGTCAGTTGGTAAAATGATCAAAGGATTTGAAACATTTTAAGGTATTTTTTTAATACCTTTACATTTTCATGAGCTTTAAAATTTTCAAGGGATTTTAAAAGATTTTAAAGGATTTGAAATATTTTAGGCTACTTCAAATGATTACAAAGAAATTTTTAATTGATTTCAGTAATCTAATGGGATTTCAAATGATTTAAAATATTTTAGGGTATTTTAAAAGATTTCCAGGAATTTTTAAGAGCGTTAAAAAGTTTTGAGGGATTTCATTATATATCAAAAGATTTGAAATATTTTAGGAAGTTTTAAAAGATTTCCATACATTTTTTATTTATTAATTAAACAATTTCAAAGGATTTTCAAGGGTTTCAATGACTTTAAGGGATTTTAATATTTTCATGTATTTCAAAGAATTGATCCACGAGAACTGAGGGATTCCGTAGGGTTTCAGATTTGAAGAGATTTTGAAATATTTGTTGGAATTCATTTGGAATTCGCCCTGAATTTCTATTAATTCGTAGGCATTTCATCAAATTCTTTTGAATGACTTTTAATTTTTTTAAACTCATTTCAAACTTACTGAATTCAATACATCTTTTCATATTTTTGAATTGCTTTCAATTGACTTGATTGCTTTTTAAATTCAGCTTTATTTTTTATGAATTTCATCGACTTCTCATTTCCCTTAAAGTTCTCTAAATTTACTCAAATTTTACTGAAGTCAATGGAATTTTTTTCTTTCTTTAAAACTATTTCCAATTCTTTTGAATTTTTTTGTAGTCATCAGTCACTTTCTTGGTTAGAAATTAGTAAAGTTTCAAAGATTTGAAGAGATTTTTTATTATTGGTTGGAATTCACCTTGAATTCTTATTATTTTACCCTGAATTCTTTCAAATTCTTTACAATTCTCTTCAATTTTTTTAATTCACTTGAATTCTTCTAAATTTACTAAATTCTACTTAATTCAATGGATTTTTCTGAATCTTTAAAGGTTTTTATTTAATTGATCCTGAAGTCTTTTAACCTCACCTTGAATTCTTAGGTATTTTATCAAATTCTTTTGAATTCTTCTCATTTACCATAAATTCCTCTGAATTCATTACAATTTTACGGAAATCAATGGAATTTTTTTTACTAAATTTTTTTTCCAATTCATTTGGATATTTTTGAATTTAACTTGAATTGCTTTTTAGTCTTATGCATTCATCCTGAATTTTTCACACTTTGAGCGCAAAAAAAGTAACCTAGGAGTGTGCCAAAAAGTACCTTTGGTCCCTAATTTCATCCCGTAGGGACTGTGAGGCCTGTTACATAGAAGTCCTAATAAATCTTAATTTTATGAAGATTATTTCCTTTCCCTTTGCATGCAATTTTTTAAAAGAATAATTATTCATAATATTCCTTGATTTTCAGGTACGCTCTACATCCAACTCTTCCAACTGGAATTTCTGTAAATCTAGTAACCGACTCATGGCAAACGCTTACTGCAAATTTAGGAGCAGCTGGCATTTATACCCTTCATAATTTGCATAATAGTAGTTTACCTTTAGATACTGTGAAAATTATTTATATTGAAGGATTCTTCATAACGCACAGCCTTGACGTTGCCAGAGAAGTCGTAAAAATGGTGAAAGGAAGAGATGTTATTATAGTATTTAACTTGTGTGGAGATTACATTTTCGACGTAAGTATTTTTCCCCATATAATACAAATTCTCCATTCTTTTGTAATTTTTGCCGACTAAATTTTTTCTGAACCTCTTTAGGGATTATCGAAAAATGACATACGACGATTTGAGACAATAGTTGAATCCTCAGCCAAAACAGATTCATTTTCAACCAGACAGTTGCATTTTTTAACGAAAAAGATGAAATTTTCACCAAAAGAGATGAATTTTTAAATAAAAAAAAAATAATAATAATTTTCAACAAGAGTTGAATTTTTAACCAAGAAAGATTTTTTAGTAAGTAAAGAAAAAAAAATCATCACAAATGTTGAATGTTCAAGCCAGAAATACAAGCTTTCTACAAAACAGTTCAAGCTTGAACTAAATAGTTAAATTTTCAATTTGAAAAAATGAATTTTCAATCAAGAAGATTAATTTTTTACCAAAAAAGACAAATTTTCTACCAAAAAAGACAAATTTTCAACAAATTAAGCAAATTTTCAATCAAATAGTTGAATTTTTAAACTAACGAAGATCCATATTTAACCAAAAATGCAGTAGTTAAATTTCCATAACAAAAAATTAATTTTCAATAAAAAAAAATTTCTACATAGCAGTTGAGTTATCAACCAAAAAATATGAATTTTCAACAAAAAAGTTCATTTTAAACCAAAAAGTTGAATTTTCAACCAAATTGATAAATTTTCAGTAAAAAAAAAATGTAAAAAAAAAATAATTTTCAACAAAGTAGTTTAATTTTCAACCAAACGGTTGCATTTTTAACAAAAAAATTGGCTACAAAAAATTTGTTTGTTAACAAAAAACATCAATTATTAACCAAACAGTTAAACTTTCCGCCGAGAACATTAATTTTCTTTCAAAAAGACGAATTCTTGACAAAATACATCAATTTGTAAGCAAATAGTTGAAGTTTCAACTAAAAAAGATAAATTTTCTACCAAAAAGGGAGTAGTTAAATTTCCAGTTGAAAAAATTAATTTTTAATAAAAACGATGATTTTTTAACGAAAATGATAATAGTTGATATTTCAACCAAAAAAGATTTTAATTTTAAATTTGGAACAGTTGATTTAAATAAAAAAAGACGCATTTTCAGGAAAACCAGTTTAACTCTCAAATATAAAACAGATTAGTTTTTAATCAAAAAGTTTCATTTTTGATAAAAAAAGATGAAATTTCTTTCAAAAAGACGATTTTTCAATTTAAAAAAGCGAATTTTCAACAAAGGTGGAACTTTGAACCAAGAAAGATTTTTCAGTGAATAAAAAAAAAATTCGTCCAAAATGTTGAATTTTCAAGCGAAAAAGACAAGCTATCTAAAAAACAGTTAAAGTTTTAACTAAATAGTTCAATTTTCAATCCAACAGATGAATTTTCAACAAATTACACAAATTTTCAATCAAATAGTTAAATTTTTAAACTAAAAAAGATCAATTTTTAACCAAAAATGCAATAGTTAAATCTTTAATACAAAAAATTCTTTTTTAAGAAAAAAATTCTTTTTACCAAACAGTTGAATTTTCTACTAAATTGTTTAATAATATTTGTGTGGATTTTAAAGAATTTATTTAAGAGAAATTGAGATATTTCGTACCGTTTCAAAGATTTGAAGAGTTTTTAAATTAGTTTTTGGAATTCACCCTGAATTCTTATATTAATAAGAATTCAGGGTGAATTCCATTATCCTGATTTTTTTTAAATTTTTCGTAATTCTTTAGAAATAAAAAAAAATATTTAATCAATATGTTATAATATTTTAAGGTATTTTTTTCAAATTCTTTGGCATTTTCAAGAGCTTTACAAAATTTCAAGGGATTTCAAAAGATATCAAATGATTTGAAATATTTTAGGGAATTTTTTTATTTATTTGAATAGTTTGAAGGGAATTCAAAGTCTTTCAAATATTTTAGGTTACTTTAAAATAATCCAAGGCATTTTTAAGAGATTTAAACAATTCCAAGGAATTCCCGAAGGGTTTAATCATTTTAAGGGATTTTAAAGAATTTATTTACAAGAAGTGAGGGATTTCATAGGGCTTCCATGATTTCAAAATTACTCAATTCAAGGAATTTTGTCATATTTTTTAATTACAAATATTTTAAATTTACTTTTTTTTCAATTTAGTTTGTTTTTTTATTAATTTTATCGAATTCTTCTCATTTCCCTTCAAATCCTCTAAATTCACTCAAATTTTATTGTAATCAATGGCATTTTTTCGATCAAAAATTTTTTTTTTCAATTCATTTGAATTATTTTGAATTAAACTTGAATTTTTTTGTAGTAATTAGTCACTTCATTGGTAAGAAATTAGTAGGGTTTCAAAGATTCAAAGAAATTTGAAATTTGTTGTTGAATTCACCCTGAATTCTTTTAAATTCTTTGAATTCTCTTGCATTTTTTTAATTTGCTTGATTTCTTCTAAAGTCACTCAATTCTATTTAGTTCAATGGATTTTTTTTTTAATTAAAAAAAAAATATTTAATTGATCCGAAATTCATTTAACCTAAGCTTGAATTCTTAGATATTTCATAAAATTCTTTTAAATTCCCTGGAATTTTTCTAAACTCGTTTCAAACTTACTGAATTTAATCAAGTGTTTTCATATTTTTAAATTGTGACCAATTCATTCGAATTTCTTTTCATTCACCATGAATTTTATGAATTTCATCGGATTCTTCTCGTTTACCTTAAATTCCTCTAAATTCCTTCCAAGTTTAC
>JAUELO010000351.1:3217881-3233051 GCA_032357855.1 Amphibolips quercusostensackenii
TGGAACTGCCAGGAAGGAAAGTTTCAGAAAATTTATCCGAGAGCCATTTCCCATACAAATTGTGCGGGGTCCTTTCCCGGATCTACTGTTGAATAAATTCCAGGTCTTATTTTTTTCTAATCTATTCAATTGTATTGAATTTCAGCAGATTTTACTAGTCGTAGACTAATTTACCAACCAACTAAGTACTATAAAATATAGATTAAGACTTTTATTTAAGTGCGACTAAAGAAATTGCAGTCGTTTTTTAAAAATGCCATAACTTTTCTGGGTTTTGTAGAAGTGAGCTTGAAATTTCATTTACTAATAGGGGTTTATCAATTTTTACGGTCGTAAAATGGTTAACAAAAAGTGTTAGATTTCCGAAACCTCGAGGGCAATTTGTAGAGTGAGAGGTGTCTTCGATCTCAGCGAAGCGGAACGAAGGGGAAAGGAGATCTTAACGAGGCTGCCCTTATCGAGGCTAGACTGTATCTCGAATCATTATCACCGTGCATCGCAGCTTTAGGGCTGACACCTGTGCTGACTGCAATACGCTTCTTAATTTATTAATATTTATTTTCACATTAATGTCATCATTAACAATAATTTATCTATTTTTTGTTGCGATTCATTTAATAAATTAACTTGTGTATTCTCTTCCGGCATATTGTGCTGGATTTTAATTTTCTCTTCCGGCATATTTTTCTCTTCCGGAAAGAGGAGTACCTAACCTCATTTTATCCACAGGAATCGCAGGAATGGGGCCTAGGCGCGCCCTTAAATTTTCTATTCGGACATTCCAGAGCTGCTACATAGTGACTTTTTTTTCTCAAATCACTTTGGTCACTTGATTCTATAAATTAAAACAGAGAACCCAAAGATTTCTTAATTTTATTGAATTTTTCTTGATTCCTTTAAATTATTTTTTATTCACCCTGAATTTTTGGTAATATTCTAGAAATCTACTGAATTCGATGGATCTTTTTTGGATTTTCAATATTTTTTAATTTATCCTAAACACTTTTGAATTCTTCTTGAATTCTTATGTATTTCATCAGATTCCTATTCACTAATTATGTTCACTCCTGTGTATCTGAAATCAATGGATTTTTTTGTATTAAAAAAAAACATTCTATTTACTCAAATTATTTTTATGTTGATTCCGTCTGAATTTCAGCGAATCCTTTTGAATGTCCTCCAATTCTTCTAAATTCATCCCAATTTCACCTAAATTAATAAAATATTTTGTATTCTTTTTAATTCATTTGAATTCCTCTCTAAGTTCTTATTAATTTATCCTGAAATCTTTAAACTTCTTTTGAATTTTTTGGAATTCTCTTGAATTCTTGTAATTTAACCCGAATTTTTTTAATTCACTTTAATTCTTCCAAATTCACTTAATTATACTCAATTCTATACATTTGTTTTTAGATTTTTTCATTCTCACTAAAGTCTTTTAAATGCAAATGAATGTCTCTAAATAAAAAAAAAAAAATAAATTCCTCTAAATTCACTCGATTTTTTTTAGTTAGTTCGTTTTTTATTTTTCAAATTTTTTATTAAATTTTTTTTCCATTCCCCCTAAATTTTTTTAATTCACTTGAATTCTTCTAAATCCACTTAATTCTACTAAATTCAATGATTTGTTTTAAGTTTTTTTTTCAATTTTACCTGAAGTCATTTAAATGCGAGTCAATTTGAAGAAAATGAAGGGAAATAAATTTCTCTAAATTCACTTAAATTTTGTTGAATTCGTTAGTTTTTCATTTTTTTCATTTTGTTTTAATTTATTGATTTATCCTGAAAACTTTAAACTTCTTTTACTCTTTGAAATTCTCTTGAATTTTTGTAATTTACCGTGCATTTTTTTAATTCACTTAAATTCTTCCAAATTCACTTCATTCTGCTCAATTTAATGAATTTGATTTTAGTTTTTTTTAATTTTCATTGAAGTATTTCAAATGTGAATGAATTTAGAGAAATCAAAGAGAAATAAATTTCTTTAAATTTACTCCAAATTTTTTTAATTGGTTTATTTTTTAATTTTTTGAACTTCGTTATTAATTTTTTTTGTAATTCCCCTAAATGCCTAAATTCTGATGTATTCGCCTTGAATTCTTATTAATTAATCCTGAATTCTTTCAAGTTGTTTTGAATTCTTTAGAATCCTCTTGAATTTTTTTATTTGCCCTGAATTTTTTTTAATTCACCTAAATTCTTCCAAATTCACTTAATTCTACTCTATTCAATGGATTTGTTTTTAGTTTTTTTAATTCTCACTAAAGTCTTTTAAATGCAAATGAATTTCTCTAAATTGAAAGGAAATAAATTTTTCTAAATTCGTCTGCATTTTTTTCAATTAGTTAGTTTTTTATTTTTTGAATTTTGCTTTAATTCACCTAAATTCTGATTAATTTGTCCTGAATTCTGTTCACTACCATTTTATACGATTCAATGGAAATGTTGTGATTTGTTAAATTTTGTTCAACTATATTCTTTCAATTTCTTATGAATTCTAAGAAAGTCTCTTGAACTCCCTTTGATTCTTCTAAATTCACTCAATTTTACTAAAAATTATTTCGTAAAGTTTTATTTCAGTTTCTTTGTTATTTCACCCTGCAGTCTTAAACTCGCTTGAATTCTTTGAATAATTTTGATTTTTTCATTTGTTCTTTTTAATTGATTTTTTTTAATCATCTGGAATGTTTATGAATTTCATCGAATTATTCTGATTTCCCTTAAATTTCTCTTAATTGGCTCGAATTTCATTTCAATAATTGTTTATTTTTTGTTTGTTAGACTTATCCTGTTTCTCTGAAATCCACCTGGAATGCTTAAAAATTTCATCAAATTCTTTTAATTTTCTTTAATTAAAAATAATATCAAGCGCATTATTAATGAGCATTAGTGACTTTTAGTCTTTTTTAGTATTGGAAATTAGTCACTTGTTGGAATGAACTTTGAATTCTTTAGAATTTCTTCAAATTAAATTATATTTTTACGATAAAATATGTCTATAAACTAGGCCAATTCGTTTTCCAAAATTTTTAAAAAAATGAATTTGCATACCCTGAAAAAGTTACCCACCAATACCAAGGAACGTGTTTTGTAGGTACCGTTTTTGCTAATGAACCTTGATAAAAAAAAATTGGAAATTAACGAAATAAATTTTGTTTAATTTGGAAATGGTTGAAAATGTACAAAAAGCATGTTATTTGGATTGAGTTAAATGAATACTTTTTTGGAAAAGGTTGATTATGTCGAACATGAAATTTCTTTAGCTTGGATCGAAGAAACACGCTATTACTTTGCCTTGATAAAAAAAAATTCGTTATTCAAGAGTTATGGGATTTTTAATTTTTCTGCTATTTTTGAACGTATTAAACACCACGAAAAACACTTTTTCTATGAAAAGAAAATAATGCAATGTTTCTTTGATTCAAGCTGACAAAATTTCAAATTCGACTGGTCATTAGCAAAAAATGTTAGACAATAGGACCATTTTCTTCAATTTTTAACAATGAACCAAAGACATCGTCGGGTCGAAGATAGAAATCTTTGTCTGTTATCAAAAATCAATTTTACTTTCCGCTAATTAACTAAAAGGCGCGAAAATGTAAGTTTTCAGAAATTCACTGCGGGCTGGGTTTGTACCAACAACCTCCTTATTGCATCGGAGATGCGCTACCAATTACGCCACCGCAAACCTTCAGTGAACATTTTAGAATTTGCATTTTCTGAATCTCAGTGGAAATTCTTATTTTCGTAATTTCATTAGATGATTGTTTTTTGATACCAGTTTATTAATTTAAAATTAAGTTTCATTTTGACTGGTTAAATGATGACAGATTTGTTGAGGCCTATTACCAATATGTCGATGTTAAGTTTTTGTAATACTGGTAATAGGTTTCAAAAAATCTATCATAATTTAACCACTCAAAATGAAACGTAATTTAAAATTAATAAACTGGTCCCAAAACACAAACATCTAATAAAAATACGAAAATACGAATTTCCACTAAGATTCAGGAAATACAAGTTCTAAAATTTTCAATGATGGACTGCGTTGGCGTAATTAGTAGCGCACCTCACAGGTAATGAGGAGGTTGTTGGTTATTTTTTGTAACTTACTTTCTTGCGGGTTTTAATTAATTTGCAACACGGAAAATTGATTTGCGATAAATAAGAACCCTACTTATCAAAAAAGCTAGTAAACAAAAATTTAACATCGACATACTGGTAAAATACCTCAACAAATCTTATCATTATTTCTATATATCATATACTTTTATCTCGATTTAATTTCTCTTTCACCGTAACTTATTTTTTTATTATTTCATATGATATATATTTCTGACAGAAGTGAATAACGTCTCGCCTCTCGACATGCAATTTCTCCACGTCGACAAGGAATAAATGTATAAATGCAACTCGAAGGAAAAAGAAAAACTATTTTTCTCTTTTTCCTTATTTCGTCTCTGTCAGCTTGTCGGCAGTAAAAGTTTCGATTTGACTAACGACCGACATATAAAGATACACAAGTGGATGAGGAAATTTCGCACCATTTCGTAATCCCCTGAATTTCTTCAGAGGATAAAGGGGACCAAAGAATTGCCAAGCTTAAGACTCTGAAAGTCTGAACGATCGTATTTTTTTCTGATAGGAACGGAATATTGCTAAACTTTTCCTGGTAAAACGAAAAACTGCAATATCGTTTTTCCTTTGATAGGGCTACTCTTCCACGTCCAATAGAAAGCATTTTTCAAGTCTTCTGGAGAAGAATATTTTTTTGAAGTAATTTCATTTTTACTGATTGTAGTTTCTTTTTCAGATTCCAAAAGTTGAAATTAGAAGGCTTTCAGTTTTGAAAGAGCGAGAATTTGAATTTGTCTGTCGTAATCCCAACAAAATTTTTTTTCCATACAAGGAATAATTATTATTCCTCGAATGGAAAAACCGTTCTATTTCAAGATTGCTGTTCCTATTTGGCTGTGAATGCAACTGTCTGGTTGAAAATTAGTTTTTTCTTAAATTCTACTGTGCAATTAAAACTTCAACTATTTTGTTGAAAATTCGTTTCTTTTGATTAGAAGTTTAACTATTTGGTTGTGAATGCAACTGATTTGCTTGAAGTGCTGAACGTTCAAATGAACGAAATTGTTACTGATATCTTTGTAAACTAGAAAAAGTGCTAATTTGCTTATTCATTTATGTTGGAAATAATAAATTATGAAAACAAAATTATAATCCATATTTCAAATTGTATCTTGAAAAATATTTCTGGGTAAAATGGAATTGGAAGGAAACATCTCTTTCAGTTATTTGAACGTTCAGAACTTCAAGTACATTCTTTTGAGAGCTTTTTGGGCTGTGAAGTCTGTTTTAATTTGAAGATGTTTAAGGATCACCTTGTTAGACAAAAATGACCAAAAATGATAAAATATTCTTCTCTAACCTTATTTTCCTTTTTCAACTTTTGCGAGTGAGTCAGAAATCAGAATGAGACCTGACTCATAAAGAAAACTAAATTGCAGGAGAGCCTCTGGCGAGGACAACTTTGCTGGTGGAAGTGGAACCTCGAGAGTGTGAGAACGGCTTTATAATTAAAAGCTCTCCTTTTAATAGAAGTCAGATCCGAGAGTGTCGATAGCTGATGCATCGGAAATCGTCGATTTCGATTAGAGAACTATATCGAGTGACTGTAATTGGCACGCGGCTTTGTCGGACAGTCCCGGTTCTGGTGGTGTAGAACTCTTAGACTCCCAGACTCTGTTTAGCTTTTAGCTTGAGCATCTCAGCCACACAGCTTCCTATACGAGATTCTAAAGCGAGCAGGTTTGATTCTTGACTCTGTTGGAGAGGCGCGGCGAAAGTCAAAGCAGCGGAATGCGATGGGCGCGCCGCGGGGTGGTGCGTTCTCCGGGTTCGGTCCCATGGACCCACCAGAGTTTTTCTTTCTTTCTTTCTTCCTTTCTCCCTTGTCTCATTCTCCTACTTCCATTCTCTCTCCCCTCCCGCCCTCCACTGCTCTGTCTCCCTCTCTGTCTCTGTCTCTCTCAGTGTGTCTCTCTTGGAAACTTCTGCACTTTCGCGAGATCCACCTTTCTTCGCTCCTCTCCTCCTCCTCATTGTCTTTCTCAACTCCTTCGCCATCTATGGAAACAATAATTCGCCTTTTTGCAACCTCCCCTCTTAATAATAACTTCAATATGTACAGGGTAAAAAATTGTTTAATCAAATAAAGGTTATTTGAATACTTGCCAAATATCTGAAACAAATAAATATTATCCTCTTCATTCGTTAATTGTATCACTCATTCCATAAAATTATCACTTTTCACGATTTGATGGAAAAACAGTTTTACAAATAGAAATGGTTAAAACAGTTGTAAAATATCGTAAACAAAAAATATTACTCTTGACGTTCATTGACTGTATTATTTATTCCGAAAAATAATAACTTTTTTTACGATTTACAGGAAAAACAATTTGTTTAATCAAACAATAATTTCTAAATTAATAAAGCATTAGGCTGTTTCATATAAACTATTGTTAATTCTATAAGGTTCAGTATTTATTTTCGGTGGTCGTGCAAAGTTAGTATGAGATAGTGGAAATTATTTTAAAAATTTGCAACCAAATTTCAAAACTTTAGCAATGTTTTTTGTTAGATATGTACTTAATACAAAATCTATTACGTTAATTCATGTAGAAAAAGTATGGTTTTCGTGCAACTAAGAAGGTTGCAAATTTGCACAGCACTGTTGCAATTTTCTCCTTTTAGCTATTCGTGAATACATTAATTATTAATAAGTGTAATGTTGCAGACCTCTAAAATTATTGCAAATCCAATAAGTTGTCGGAACAACCTTAAAAAACGTTAAGGCTAATTTGCAAAAGTTTTGAATGTTTGAGTTACGGTCTTAACCTCGGGGGTGTTGCAAAATAGGTTTATTTTCTCTACCTAATGTATCAGTCCTCAAAATTTGAAAACTTTTCTAATGTTAATTAATTTGGTTTACTGACTACCCAAAATGTTCTGTCGATTCGTTCATGTTCGACGATAGCCAAGCTTTCAAAACTTGAATAGATTTCAACTTTTTAAAGTCTGAAGCCAGACAAATCTTAGACAGCTCAATAAGAAGCTGACCTTGAGATGTCTCTTCCTCTAAAGTCTGAAGTCTAATCCTAAACCTCTATCACTCTTTTCAATTTAAAAAATATCTTGTCTACTGCTCTAGACATGCAAAATATAGAGACACATTTTTAGGCACTTTGTCAGTCCTAAAATTATTGCAGCTTGTCATTGGATGACCGTGTGATCGAGTGACAACTGACTGCATACAATCATCAACCACAGCTGATGATTATTGACGTCATCGTTGCTAAATTGGATGAACTCTGTACTCGGTGAGTAATCGGCGTGTCGCTCTCCGCACTCTATTGTCAGAGAGGGAATTAAACGGGGAATTACTTAGATGTACAGTAACATATAAAGATAACTGCTTTATATGAAATGTAGGAGAAAAGTCTGCTGCGAAACAAGTTGATCGAAAGATGCCGAACTTAAATTGGCTGTGAAAGTTCGGAAAGACCTGAAACCATAATATTGGGCNNNTCAGAACAAGAAGGGGGATTTATTCACCCCATCATTGCTGCCGAACGAAGGAAGTGGAGCAATCAAATTATATTAGATGAAATGTGTGTTAGACTTGAGAAATTGGCTCTGATGATATTACATTTTTTGATAGATTTATTGACGACATGGTGGATAATTAGATAAGGGGGTCCGCTGGACCAGGAAACCGCGAAGTGACCGTGAATTTTTGGTGACCGTGAAAAACGGATAATTTTTTGATTGAGCGGGACTTTGTAACATTTTTAGTTAAAAAATGCTTTTAATAGTTTGAAAAGTCGCTAATAGAAATTAGTTGAAATATTTTTAATGTTTCGTTAAGTTAAAAGCCGAGGGAGAAACAACTCTGGTAATCCGCTAGATCTCTCGGTTATCCAAACTGGTAATCCAGAGTAATGAAAGTCATTTGGAGTAATCTCAGTATTCCGGAGTAATCCTGTAGTAATCCACTTGTAATCCAGAGTAATCCACTTCTTATCTGGAATGATCCACTTAAAATTCAGGGTAATTCCGAGGGTAATTCACTTACAATCCAGATAATTAGAAGTAATTTAAATAGATAATCCCAATAGTCTTTACCTATTTTGTTGAATATTTGTTGTTTTTTTTTGTTGGAAATTTATTTTTATAGATGAAAATTCACCCATTCCATTTTTTTGTTAAAAATTGATGTTTTTTAGTTGAAAATTGAAGTATCTGGTTGAAAATTTACGTATTTTGTTGAAAAATCTTTTTTTTCTGGTAGAAAATTAATCTTCTTGGTTGAAAATTCAAATATTTGGTGAAGAATTAATCTACTTTGTAGGGAATTCAACAGTTTTGTTAAAAAGTAATTTTTTGAAATTAAACTATTTTGTTGACAATTCGTCTTATAACGTTTAAGATTAAACTATTATGGTTAAAAATTAATTTTTTGTTGAAAATTAAACTATTTCGTTGAAAGTTAGATTACTTTGTCAAACATTTGTTTTTCCTGGTTGAAGGTTCTTGATTTTGTTTAAAAATGGTTTGTTTGAAAATTCAACTCTTTTGTTAAATATTCGTTTCTTTATTAAAAATTTATTTTTAAACTGAAAACTAATCTGTTTGATTTTTCGTAAACATTTTTCTATTTTAGATAAAAATGTATAGATTTTGTTCATATTCCTCTTTTTATGGTAGAAAATTAATCTCCTTGCATGATTATTCATCTATTTGGTTGAAAATGGAACTATTTTGGAAAAAAATGAACTATTGTGTCCACAATTGATTTTTTGTTGTTGAAGATTTTAATTGTAAGTTTATCTATTTTAGCTGAAAATCCATCTCTTTGGTTGAAAATTCAGCTATTTTGGTGAATTATTTTTTTTGAGACTTTATTTCCCAACAAAAAATTTAACTATTCCTATTATAAATTGATCACTAGTTAAAAATTCATTCTTTTGGTTAAAAATTGACTATTATTATTATTATACCATTAAGTCATTTCCCTTTGGGGGTAGACAAGACTCACTCGGTGAAACCGAGGGAGTCGTATTTGGTCGGAGTAAAGGGCGTGAATGATTGAAAATAGAAATTATTATATTTATTAAACGACTAGAAATTCTTTTTTTTTTTTGTGAAAATGAAATATTTAAATAAAAATTGTAACTATTCCATTTTTTTAAATTTATATTTTTCAGTTGAAAATTCATGTATTTTTGTTGAATTTTCGTCTTTTTCGGTAAAAATCAATCTTCGTTTAAAATTCAATCTTCGTTTAAAATTCAATTAATTTTGAAAAATTAATCTACTTTGTAGTAAATTTAATAATTTTATTAGACAGAAAATTAATTTTTTTTCATCCAACTACTTGGTTGAAATTTGAACCACTTTGGTAAAAATTTATTTTTCTAGTTGAAGATTCTTGATTTTAGTTGAAAATGGTTTGGTTGAAAATTTAACTCTTGTTTTCAAAATTAATTTTTCAAACTGAAACCTGAATGATTCCATTTTTGTTAAAACCTTGTCTATCTTAGTTAAAAATTTATACATTTTGTTGGAATATTTTTTTTTTGTAGAAAATGAAGATTCTTGCTTGAAAAATTAAATTTTTTTTTAATTCAACCATTTTGTTAAAAATTCATGCATTTTGGTGAAAAGTCGTCTTTTTATGGTAAAAAATTATTCTTTTTGCTTGAAAATTCATTTGTTTGGTTGAAAATTAAACTATTTTGTTCAAAATTCTTTTTTCGTGGTTGGAGATCAATTTTTTCAGCTGAAAATTTAACTATTCTATTTATTGATTTTAAATTTGTCTTTTTATTTTATGAAGATTCAACTATTAGGTTGCAAATTCATGTATTTTATTAAAATTCGTGTTTTTTTGGTGGAAAATTAGTCTTCTTCCTTGAAATTTAATCGTTTTGGTTAAAAATATCTTTTTTTATTCAAAATTAATTTTGTAATTTGAAAATTTAACTATTCTATTTTTTATTGTAAATTTACGTTTTTATTTTGAAAATTCAACTATTAAGGTAAAAATTCATGCTTTTGGTTAAAAATTTGTCTTTTGCAGAAAATTATACAAATTTCAACTCAGAATTATAATGCTTTTCCAAAATTCCCTGTTCCAAATCAGAAATCTATCAAATTTTTTAAGTTCTTTTAAATTGACTGGAAAATTAACAGTTAAAAATAAAGTTAATAGCCCAGATATTTGATAAAGAAATTATCGGATCCATTTGAAATTAAACAGAATACAAAAAAAACTACAAATTTTTTCTAGTTTTTGACCTAATTCAGATATTCGTATTTTCTGTACAAATTTTGTCTAGGTTTCCTATCCTTACCGCCGAAAAATCTGTGAACTGTTCAAAATTAACAAAATGACGACAATTTGTTCGAAAATATGAAAAGTATATTTTTACCAAAAACAAAGAATTACATGTTTTTCCAATTTTTGGTTGTACTTTTCTTGTTATAAGGAATTTATTTTGCTAGTTGGATGTGAACTTTACCATTTTGGGGACAAATTAATTTTCAATTTTGTTGTTCAGGGGAATAATAATAAATTAATAATAACAAACAATTAATCAATTATAATAAATTGTGAAATTGTTTTATTTTATTTATACAAGAATCTATATTGAAATTGTTACAAGATGAGAATTCTGATCTTTAAATATGAATGGTCGTGGAAAATGAAAAATTGTTTATGGAAAAGTCAGTAAATTTTGAAAATGTAGTGTTGTGGTCACCCTGGAAAGAGATATAAATAGTTTGAAAAATAGTTGATGAGATGATTAAGAGAATAAGAAAAGCCATCGTATCAACTACTGTTCATCAAATATTTTTTTAATGGTAGGTAAATGACTGAAAATTTGTTTCCTAGATAAAAACGGACACCATGTTAGATTAATTATTAATTTGGTACAAAGGTTTTTCAGTTTTGGGTTCATCAAATTTTAGAAAAAGCTAAGTCTGGGATTACAAAATTTTGAGACAGTTTCAAAGTTTGATACTATATACCTTTTAACTTCGAAATCATATAAAATATAAAACACACATGGCAAATTCCATTTCTGAGCGTCTCGCATTTAATCAGTCAAAGCCAAGTGGCTCTCTAAGAATCAGTTTCGTTCTCGTTGCACCTTCAATTTCCGTTCAGATCCTTTTTTGCTTGCTGTGACTCACCTGGGGTATAGAGAGAAAGAGAGTGCGAAAAAAAAAGAGTGACGAGTAAAGGCGATAAGAAGGTGGACTTGTGGCGATTTCCCTGATCCGTGTAGTACTCGATGACTTTCTGCTCGTTCTCCGCTCTTCTCGTTCTCCGCACTCTTCTCGTTCTCCGCTCTTCTCTCGTTCTCCGCTCTTCTCTCGTTCTCCGCATTCTTCTCGTTCTCCGCACACTTCTCGTTCTCCACTCGCTACTCGTTCTCGGCTTTCTACTCATTCTCGACTTTCTAGTCGTTCTCCGCTCTTTCTTCATGTATCTTGATAATCGGGGATGTAAAGTGTCTAGAGGCCACCGTATTTGTTCCGGATTCTCTTGGCTGAAAACGAGATAATTACCTCAGTTACCTGATTTTCGGAACGATAAGCCCTGATTTTTCAGGAAAGTGGTTTGTAATGAAGATTGGAACTTTATTCGCTTCATTTTACGCGATTTGACTCATAAAATATTCATTCTACGACATTTTCAAATAATGTTTTGTACTTGAAGCTATCCAATAGCCTATCAAGATTCGCAATAGCGAATCGCCGCCAAGTACAATGAAAAATGATACTAAGAATCCTTATCTGAAATAATCATGTTTTTTGGCCCTTTTTTGGATTTTCGGGGCAATTTTCAACCGACTTCAATGAAACTTGGCAGGTCACAGACCAAGCAATAAAAAATAAGTATGGTAATATCGTTGCTTTAGAATCTTTCAGATTAAAACAAGAACAAAAAGCATAAGAACAACCATTTTTTTACCTGTGCTCATATCTAAATCCTGATCTATCAAACCGATTTACATCAAAATTCTTATTTCCCGTGTTCCTTATTTTTTTTAAATTCCCTTTCATACCTATATTTGAGCAATTTTTCAATTTTCTTCTCTTTTTTTTAAGCCGCGATGAATTTTTCATCATAAGAAACTCGCGGCCATTAATAAAAAAACTATGAATAGCTTAGATAAACTATGAGCCAGATAAAAAAAAAAGAAAATTGTCGACGATTTGCGTAATAAAAATAAAATGTGATAAATTATTGAAAATGTTATACATATTTTCTGTTAATGCTTTTCGCTCGGCATTAGTTTTTTTTATAAAAGAATTTTAATATAAAATCATAAATAGTATTATTTTTAATAACAAAAAATTAATAAACTTCAAGAATTAAAAATTTGTCAACTATTCGTATTTTTCGTTTTTCTTAACTGGAATAATTTAATTTTCAGTTAAAAAAAAGAAATTTCAAGTACGAAACAACGATTTTTCAACAAAATAGTTCAATTTTCAACCTAAGAGATAAATTGACAACTAAAATAAAGAATCTTGAACCAAAAAAATGTTTTTTATGAACAAAATTGGTGGAATTTCTACAAAGTAGATTATTTTTTTAGACATAAGAGTTGTATTCTCAACCAAAAATGTATTAGTTAATGTTTCAAACAACACAGATTTTAATTTTAAATAAAAAATATTTAAATTTTCAACCAAGGTCATATATTTTTAACCAAGAAGATTAATTTTCTATCAAAAAAGACCAAGTTTTAACCAAATAGTTGAATTTTCAATTTAAAAAAAATAAATTTTCAGCCAAAAATGTAAAAATTAAATTTTTAGTTAAAAAAGATTTAATTTTTACCAAAAAGAAACGAATTATCAACTAAAATGATGAATCTTCAACCTGAATAGTACAATTTTCAGTTAAAGACTACATTTTGATAAAAAAAACGATTTTTCACTATTTTTACCAAAAAGATGAATTTTCAATCAAGGAGATAAATTTTCTACCAGAAAAGTAGAATCTTTCACAAAATACATGAGTTTTCAACCATATGGTTGAAATTTTAACTTAGAAAGATAAATTTATCATTAAAAATGGAATACTTATATTTTCAGTCAAACATTTTTCATTAAATAGTTTATTTTTTCTGCCAAAAAATACAAATTCTCAATTATTTTTAACTAAAAATTTTAACTGGAAAAGATAAATTTTCAATAAAAAATGAAATAGTTTAATTTTCAACCAAAAAAAAAAGGAATTTTCAAACAAGGAGGTAAATTTTCTACCAGAAAAGAATAGTGAAATTTTCAATTTAAAAAATTAATTTTCAACCAAAAATTTTTTGACAAAATTGTTCATTTTTTCACCTAAATAGTTAGATTTTCAACCAAATGGTTAAATTTTCAAAAAATAATTCAGTTTTCTAACCTGAAAGATAAATTCACAAGGAATAATTGTTATTTTTCTACAAAAAAAAAAAAAACAAAATTGCAACAAAATACATGAATTTTCAACTATGAAAGACAGATTTTCACAAAAAATAAATTGATTCAATTTTCAGTTAAAAATATAAGTATTTACCAAAAAAATAAATTTTCAACAAAGTAGTTCAATTTTCAACCAAACTATTTTGAACTAAAATCAAGGTTCATCAACCAGAAAAAGGAATTTTTAAGAATTTAGTTCAACTTTCAACAAAGTATTTGAATTTTCATCTAAAATATTAATTTTTCTACCAAAAAAGACAAATTTTAAATTATTTTTAACTAAAATTTTAAACTGAAAAAAGATAAATTTAGAATAAAAAATATAATAGTTGAATTTTCAACCAAAATGATAAATTTTCAATCAAGTAGATACATTTCCTACCAGAAAGGAATAGTTAAATTTTCTAAAATAATGAAAATAAAATAAAAATAAATAAAAATAAAATTAATTAATTAATTTTTAACCAAAAAATAGTTAATTTTTTCACCATTATAGTTCGATTGTCAACCAAAGAGATAAGTTTTCAACAAGAAGATTAATTTTTTAACCAAATACTTGCTTTTTCAAAAGAAAAAAATAGTTCAATTTTCAACCTAAAAGATAAGTTCCGAGGAAATAATCTTATTTTTCTTTCTAAAAATCAAAATCTCAACTAAATAAATGAATTTTCAACTAAGAAAGGTCAATTTTTACAAAAGATGAATTGCTTCAATATTCAGTTAAAAATCAAATTTTAACAAAAAAAATTAATTTTCAACATAATAGTTCAATTTTTAACGAAGCTATTTCCAACTCAAATCAAGAATCATCAACCAGAAAAAAAAAGAATTTTTAACAAAGGGGTTCAACTTTCAACCGCACGTAGTTGAATTTTTAACTAAAAAAAGATAAATTTTTCTTAAAATGAAGTAGTTAAATTTTCCGTTATATAAATTAATTTTTAACAAAAAAAAAAATAACAAATTTTCAATAAAATAGTCAAAACTATTTGGATCACTTATGTAAATTACTACGAATTATGTACCTGAATTATTGGGATTGCCTAAATTACTTGGAATTATCTCAATTACAAGTGAAAAAATTATTCATAAGAAAATATATTTAGAAATTTTTTTTATAAATACCCCATAGAAATTTTTTAAAATAAATACCCCATAGAAATTTTTAAAATAATTTTTAAAAAAGCTCTTTTAGTCATCATAAAGATTGCCAGGATTGAATGTATGAGCAAAATGATTTTGAAAAAATTAATAAAATAATAATACTCGTACAATATTAATAAAATGATTAATTTAATGAGTGGGAGTACATATTTTATTCTAAACGTTTTGGTTGATTAGCGTGGTATATTGAATGTTATTACTCATCTTTTCAACGAATTGAGATAGTGAAGAGAGATTTGATGAAAAGTGGCTCATGTATCATCATTCATCAAGAATTCATTAGGGACCATTGAAAGAAAAGTGGTGCGCTTGAAATCTCAAGTTGAGGCAAATTTGATGGCACTAAAAATGCTTTTAAGAGTATACGTGAGATTTTGTGGTTTGGAAGGCTCAAAGACCCTGGGGTAATTATTCGAAAACCCTGATTAGTCTTTGTGGGAAAGGTG
>JAUELO010000351.1:3418019-3435302 GCA_032357855.1 Amphibolips quercusostensackenii
AGCTACGGAACGATTTCACAGGACCATTAAAGTTTTAAGATATTTTAAAAGATTCCACAGGATCTTATGAGAGTATTTAGGATTTCAATGATTTTAAGGGATTTCAAAGCCCTCAAGTTATTTTAATAAATTTTCCAGGATTTCAGCAATTATCGGCAAAGTTCACAGAATTTCACGGAATTTAATAATATTTTCGTGAATTTTAAAGAATTTATTCGAGAGATGTGAGGTATTTTGTAGTGTTTCAAAGATTTGAAGAGATTTTCAAATATTTTTTTGCAATTCATTTACAATTCGCCCTGAATTCTTATTAGTTTATCCTGAATTATTCTTAATTATTTTGGATTCTTCTAAGTTCACTCAATTTTACTTAAATCAATTAATATTTTCATATTTTGAATTATTTTCAATTCACTTGATTGCTTTTCAAATTCAGCTTGATTTTTTATGAATTGCATCTAATTCTTCTCATTTCCTTTCAATTTCTCTAAATTCATTCAAAATTCATTGTAATCAATCGAATTTTTTTATTTAAAATTTTTTTTCCAATTTATTTGAATTCTTTTATATTCAACTAGAATTGTTGTAAAATCTTATGATCCCTATATTTTATCCTGTAGGAACTGTGAGGCCTGAAGAGATTTTTATTTTAAATGAAAAACAGTCGAATTAAATCAAAAAGCACGAATTTTCAGCAAAACAGATGATTTCTCAACAATAAAAAAAAAGATTCTTTTCCAAACAAACAGTTTTATTTTTAACCAAAAAAGATGAATTTTCAAATCAAAAAGCGAGTTTTCAACTAGAGTTGAGATTTTAGCCAACAAAGATTTTTCACTGAATAAAGAAAAAAATATATCTACAATGTTGAACTTTCAAGGCAAACAGACGAGTTTTCTATACAAAATAGTCGAAGTTTTAACCAAATAGTGAAATTTTCAACAAATTACATACATTTTTAACCAAAAATGGAATAGTTTAATTTTCATTACAAAAAATTAATTTCGAATAAGAAAACGACTTTTTTAGAAAACAGTCGAATATTACACTAAATAGTTGAATCTTCAACCAAGTTGGTGAATTCTTAGTTAAAAAAATTGTTTAAGGAAAAACACAACAAATTTCAACAAATTAGTTGAATTTCCAACCTGAAAAGATGCATTTTTAACGAAACATGTAATAGTTAATATTTCAACCAAAAAAGATTTAAATTTTATTATAAAAGGAGTCGAATTTAACCAAAACCGACAAATTTTCAACAAAATACTTGAAGCCTGAACTTAAACTGATTTTCAACCAAACAGTTGCATTTTTCACCAAAAAATTAAGTTTCTACAAAAAAAAAAAAAAATTCTTTTAACATAATACATAAATTTTCAATGAAGCAGTTAAATTTTCAACCGAGAAGATTAATTTTATTTTTAAAAAAACTAATTTTTTAAACAAAATACATTGATTTGCCACTAAAGTTCAATTATAAACTAAAGAAGATTTTATCGAAAATAGAATTGTTAAATTTTCTGTTGGAAAATCAATTAGCAACCAAAAATATAAATTTTCAACGAAAAATGTAATTGTTGATATTTTAACCAAAAAAAAAGATTAAAATGTTAAATACAGAAATAGTAGAGTTTAACCAAAAAAGACAAATTTTTAACAAAATACTAGAATCCTGAACTTAAACAGACTAATTTTCAACCAAACGGTTGCATTTTTCACAAAAACATTAATTCTCTACCCCAAAAAAAGCCAATTTTGTAAAAAAGTATGTATATATATTTTCAACTAGAGAGTTAAGTTTTCAACCAAGAAGATTAATTTTCTACCAGGAAAGACGAATTTCTAATAAAATACATAAATTTCTAATGAAATAGTTGAATTTTCAACAAACAAAAAAAATTTTCTACCGGAAAGGCAATAGTTAAATTTTCAGATAAAAGTATAATTTTAAAATAAAAGGATAAAGATTCAAAAATAAAGTTGAATTTACAATTTAAAAAGACACATTTCCAACGAAAAATGTAATAGTTAATATTTCCACCCGAAAATATATTAATTTTAATTAAAAAACAGTTGAATTTAACCAGAGCAGACAAATTTTTAACCAGATATATGATTCCTCAACTTAACAGACTAATTTTTAACCAAACAGTTGCATTTTTACAAAAAAAATTATTCTCTTCTCAAAGAAGGCAATTTAGTAATAAAATACAAATATTTTAAACCAAACCATTAAATTTTTAACTTAGAAGATTAGTTTTCTAGCAGAAAAGGCGATTTTTTCACAAAATACATCAATTTGCAACGAAATAGTCGAATTTAAAAAAAATACACGATACATGGATGAGTCAAAGTTTTAATTAAAAAATTAATTATCGTTCAAAAATGTCAGTTTGAAGCGAAAAATGAAATAGTTGATATTTCAACAAAAAAGGATTTAAAATTTAAGTAAAAAACAGTTGAATTTAAACAAAAAAGACAAGTTTTCCTCAACATTCTTGAATCATCAACTTAAAGAGACTAGTTTTCAACCAAACAATTCCACTTTTAAGAAAATAAAATAAAATAATTTTTTACAAAAAAAAAAAACATTTAACAAAATTAATTAATTAAATTAATTTAACAAGATTAATTTTCTACTAAATAAGACGAATTTTTTAACAAAATACATAAATAAATTTCGAACCATACAGTTGAATTTTTAATTTAAAAAGATTAATTTTCTACCGAAAATAAAATAGTAAAATTTTTAATCAATTATAATTAATTTTAAACGAAAAATGTAATTTCTACCAAAAAGACGAATTTTTAACAAAGTACATAAATCCTCAATCAAATAATTGAATTTTGACCCAAGAAGATTAAATTTCTACAAAAAAGAGAAGTTTGTACCCAAAAGGATCAATTTTCTTTAAAAATGGAATAGCTAATTTCAAGTAAAAGAAAAATTAATTTTCAACCAAAAAGATGAATTTTCCACGAAAAATATCATAGTTGAAATTTCCTCCAAAAAAGATTTAAATTCGAAACAGTTAAATTCAATAGAAAAGACGCATTTCAACAAAGTGCATAAGTCTTCAACCAAATAGTTGAATTTTGTAATAAGAAGATTAATTTTCTACCGTAAAGGACGAATTTTCAATACAAAAAGACCAATATTCTACGGAAAAAGCGCATTTTCAATAAAATAGTTAATTTCCGACCAAAGAAATGAGTTTTTAACTAAAATAATGGATCTTTAAATAAAAAATAAAAAAATGAATTTTCAAGAAGTAAAGCCAAAAGGCTTTACGTAATTTATGCAAGACACCTAATGAATTTTTGATATTTCAGAATTTTATTTTGATTAGATACTGATGTAAATTTCAGATCAGAATTTGAGGATCTGTTGTAAATTTTAATACCATGACTTTGGTTTTTAGTTTATTAGTTTTCTATTTTTGAGACTTTATGTTCTTAGTTTGCCAAAATTTATCAGATTATTTAAATTTAGTTTTAGACTGGATTCTGGAATCAATAATGAATTAAATAATAATTTTAATAATAGATTTGTGTATTAAATTAATCTTAATGATTCTGGATTATTTAAAATATTGTTGTGGTGCATTAATTAAATTCCAGTTTTCTTAGACGGGTTCGATTTGAATTATATACTTTTAAAATACGAGTCTATTTTAATAAGGATTTTCTTTGTAAAATTCTAAAATTGTAATCGCAATATTTGGTAGAGCTTAGTTCAAATAGCATATATTATAAGCCTTTGCGCGTCACTGTTTTGCAATGCGCAAGCGTACTCAATAATATTGTTATTTTCATTCTTGGCCCACTATTAGAGAATACGCAAACCTATTTGCTCGATAGATAACTGTTTCAGAACCTCATAAATTGAGAGTTAATTTCAGTGTTCGACCCACTCATATTTCTGATACTATATCAGTATAAGAGACATTGTTATTGCGCAGGATGGCCGCTGGATCGTAAAAAGCCGGGAACTGACAGTAAATTTATTAACTAGAATAGGCAATTTTTTTTCTGAACATTTTTATGGAATTGGAAAGAAGAACATTTTGGTTATTAATTTTTTTGCTGAATTGGAAGAGGGAAACTTTTTATTTTTAAGCTTTATATTAAGTTGGAAGGAAGGGAATTTCTGTTATTTATTTTTATTTCTGAATTTAAAGAGGATACATTTTTCTGTTTAAAATTTTCATTGAACTTCAGGGAAGATTTTTCTTCTGATTTAAAAGAGGAAAACTTTTTATTTTCAAGCTTTATATTGAGTTGGAAGGGAGGAAAGTTTGGTCTTTCTTTTTGCGGAATTAAGGAATATTTTTTTGTTTTTAAGATTTTTATCGAGTTGGAAGGAAGGAAAGTTTGGTTTTCAAGTTTTTCGAAAGTGGAAGGGGCACTACTTTTTCTTTGAACATTCCTTTAAAGTTGGGAGGAAAACTTTACATTTAATGTAAGAACATTTTTTTTTTTTTAAGATTTTCATCGAGTTGGAATAGAGGAAATTTTTTATATATATTTTTATTTCTGACTTGGAAGAGGACACTTTTCTTTTTAACATTTTTATTGAGTTTCAGAGAAAAATTTTTGTATATAAATGAAAACCCAGGAAATGATAGTAAATTTATAAACTGGCATAGGCACTTCTTTTTCTTTGACAATTTTTATGGAGTTGGAAGGGAGGGCATTTTGGTTATTAATTGTCTTTCTGAATTGGAAGAGGAAAACTTTTTATTTTCAAGCTTTATATTAAGTTAGAAGGGAGGAAAGTTTGGTCTTTCTTTTTCCGGAATTGAAAGAGGAATATTTTTTTTTAAGAATTTCATCCAGTTGGAAGGGTGGAAAGTTTGGTCTTCTTTTTCTCTGAATTGGAAGAGGAATATTTTTTTGTTTTTAAAATTTTCATCGAGTTGGAAGAAAGGAAATTTTGGTTTTCAACTTTTTCTAAAGTGGAAGGGGCACTACTTTTTCTATAAACATTCCTTTCAAGTTGGGAGGAAAGTTATTTTTTGAAATGTAAGAACATTTTTTTTTATTTTTAAGATTTTCGTCAAGTTAGAAGAAAGGAGGTTTTGGTTTTTTTTTATTTCTGAATTGGAAGAGGACACTATTCTTTTTAACATTTTTACTGAGTTTCAGAGAAGAATTTTTATTTAAATGAAAACCCGGGAAATGACAGTAAATTTATAAACTGGAATAGACGCTTCTTTTTCTTTGCAAATTTTTATGGAATTGGAAGGGAGAACATTTTAGTTATTAATTATCTTTCTGAATTGGAAGAGGGAAACTTTATTTTTAAGATTTATATTCAGTTGAAAGGGAGGAAATTTTGGTTATTTATTTTGATTTCTGAATTGAAAAAGGACTCTTTTTTCTTTTTAAAATTTTTATTGAGTTTTAGGGAAGAATTTTTTATTTAAATGAAAACCCGGGAAATGACAGTAAATTTATAAACTGGAATAGGCACTTCTTTTTCTATGAAAATTTTTATGGAGTTATTTATTTTTATTTCTGAATTAAAAGAGGACACTTTTTTCTTTCTAAAATTTTTATTGAGTTTCAGCGAAGAATTTTTTTCTCTGATTTAAAAAGGGAAACTTTTTATTTTTAAGCTTTATATTTAGTTGTAAAGGAGGATATTTTTGTTGTTTATTTTTATTTTTGAATTGAAAAAGGGTGCTTTTTTCTTTTTGTAATTTTTATTGAGTTTCAGGGAAGAATTTTTTTGCTGATTTGAAAGAGGGAAACTTGTTATTTTTAAGCTTTATATTGAGTTGGAAGGGAGGAAATTTTAATCTTATTTTTTTCTGAATTGGAAGAGGAATATTTTTTTGTTTTTGAGATTTTCATCGAGTTGGAAGGAAGGAAATTTTGGTTTCCAAGTTTTTCTAAAGTAGAAATTGCACTAATTTTTCTTTAAGCATTCTTATTGAGTTAAAATGGAGGAAATTTGTTTTTTGAATTGTAAGAACATTTTTTTATTCTCAAGATTTTCATCGAGTTGGAAGGGAGAAAATTTTGGTCATTTATTTTTATTCCTGAATTTGAAGAGGATACTTTTCTGTTTAACATTCTTATTGAGTTTCAGGAAAGGATTTTTTTATTTAAATTTTTTTCTGAGATTTTCATCGAGTTGGAAGGGAAGAAATTTTGTTTTTCAAGTTTTTTTTAAAGTGGAAGGTGCACTTATTTTTCTTTGAACATTCTTATTGAGTTGGAATGGAGGAAATTTTTTTCTGAATTGTAAGAACATTTTTTTTATTTTTAAGATTTTTATCGACTTGGAAGTTGAGGAAATTTTGGTTATTTATTTTTGCTTCTGAATTGGAAGAGGACATTTTTTGAAAGATTTTTATTGAGTTTCAGGAATGAATTTTATATTGAAAATTTTTTTCTGATTTGGAAGAGGGAAACTTTTTATTTTTAAACTTTATATTGAGTTGGAAGGGATGAAATTTTACTATAAATTTTTTCTAAATTAGAAGAGGATCATTTTTTTATTTTTAAGATTTTTATCGAGCTGAAAAGTCGGAAATTTTAGGTTTCAAGTTTTTTTTCACTGGGGGAGGCATTTATTTTTCTTTCAACATTCTTATTGAGTTGGGAGGGAGACGATTTCGCTTTTCAATTTTTTCTGAATTTAAAGAGGAACATTTATTTATTTTTTTGTTGTACAGTAGAAAATTATCTAGTTCAATATTTTTTCTTAATTTTTCTAACTGGAGGAAAAAATATATTATTGTTTCAGGGGTGGAGAATGGAGCGAGAAGGCTTGCGACAGGTTCGCAGATCTTAGTAACGTGGCTCAGTGGAAGCGTCTCTTCGCTCTAGTGAAAGGATATAAGGAAAGAGTAACCGGATGCGGAAGAACCCGTCGAGAGGGATCGCCGATACCTAGTATTATAATCTACGATGTTATTGACAATAAGGTAGGTCCTGATTTCCATCTTTTTATTTAAAACTAAAGGGTGGACGCAGGTCAGAAAAAACTTTAAAATCAGAGAAAAGTCAGGGATTTTGAAAAAGAAATTGCGAATTTATCTAAGAAGGTCTAAGTAACTTTAAAGAATAATCAGGTTTAACTCATAGTCATTTTGTCACTTTTTTCTGAAATCACTTTTTCGTCACTTTTTTAAAAATAAAGTCACTATAGTCACTTTTTAAAATTAAAATACCACTTTAGTAACTTTTTTTTCAGTAAATTGACCATTGCATTCAGATCTGTCTCTATCTATTTTTGAATTTTCTTGAATTATTTTGAAATATTTTAGGGTATTTTACAAGATCCCAAGAAATTTTCAATTGATTTCAATAATTTGAAAGATTTCAAGGAATTTAAAAAAATTTCAAGGAAACTTAAGAGCTTTACAAAATATCAAGGGATTTAATATGATTTTTAAGGATTTGAAATATCTTAGCGTTTTTTCTAAATGAATTTCAATAATTTGAAGTAATTCCCAAAAATATTAGGGTATTCTTAAAAATTTCAGGAAAATTTCAAGTACTTTAAAAAGATTCAAGAGATTCAAAAAGATTTCAAAGGGTTTGAAATATTTCAGGGTATTTCAAAAGATTCCAAGGAATTTTTAATCAAATTCAATTATTTGAAGGTATCCCAAAAGATATTAAATATTCTAGAGTATTTTTCTAAAAGATATAAATGATTCTAGGGTATTTTTAAAACTTCCAATTTTAAAGAGCTTTAAAAAGTGTCAAGAGATTTTAGAATATTTTAAAGAATTTGGAATATTTTAGAATATTCTGAAAGATTCCAAGGAATTTTTAATAGATTTCAATAATTTCAAGGTATTCCAAAGGATATTAAAGGTTTAAGGATATTTAAGAAAAAAATTACAATATATTTTTGAGTGTTTTATAAGATTTCAAGAAATTTGTAATAGTACACTAGATTGCAAAACATTTCAAAGATTTCATACGATTTGGGAAGATTTAAACAAATTTGAAAAAATTTCAAAAGATTCCAATAATTTTAAACGAACATAAAAGATTTCACAAACGAAGATTCAAGAAAGATTTCCTAAATATTGTAATGATTTCATAAAGATTTAAAAAGATTTATAAAAATTTCGCAAAGATTTTAGAGACTTCAAAGATTTTAGATTTCAAAAAATTTTGGAATCTTTCACAAAAATTTCAAGATTTCACAAATATTTTAAATGCTTCAGAAAATTTCAACGAATTTACAAAGTTTTCAAGGATTTCAATCATTTAAAAAAGGCGTGTATACTAGATTTAAGATTTCACAAAATTTACCCAAAGATTTCAAACATTCCATAAAGCTTTCAACGACTTAAAAGACTTAAAAAGGCGTGTACAACAGATTTCAAAGATTTCGAACATTTCACAAAGATTTTAAAACTTTGAAAAGATTTCAAGGATTTTAAAGATTCTAAAAAGGGTATAGAAATCCAGATTTATTAAATTTCAATACATTTCAAAGATTAGAAACCATTAAAAAATTTGTTAGAACATTTAAAAAGATAAAAAATATTTTAATGATTTCAAACGAATACAAAAGATTTTAGAAATATTTCGGAGAATTCATAAGGATTTCAAAAGATTTTAAGAATTTTAAAGATTTCAAAAAGGGGACAGTACACCAGATTTCAAAGATTTCAGAACATTCTAAAGGTTTTAAACGATTCCAAAATTTTGTAGGAGATTGAAAAAGATTTCACAAAGATTTCAAATATTTCACTGATTTCAAACGAATAAAAAAGATTTCAGACAGATTTAAGAAATATTTCAAAGAATTCATAAGGATTTTGAAAAATTTTAAGAATTCGAAAGATTTTTCAAAATTTTTAAGATTCAAAAAGATTTCACAAAAATGTCACCAAAATTTCACATGAATTTGAAGATTTCACAAAGATTTTATACACTTCAAAGATTTTATATACTTCAAAAGATTTAACGAATTCGCAAAGATTTCACCAAGGTTTCAAAGAATTTAAGAATTTCAAAGGCTACAAAGATTTAAAAATATTCCAAAAGATTACACAAAGACAACTATGTTCGCAAAAAATTTAGAATTTATTTATTTAGGGTTCTGCCTTCTTTAGAAATTGTTGGTCAAAAAAATGAAATAGCTCATTTGTTTACATGTATAAAAAACGGTTATTTCATTATTCGATGTAAAAGAGGAGATATGGAAAAAATTAATTTCTTGATCTGGAAAACCTGAAAAAGACCTTGAATTTTTTTCCTAAGAATCGCTGGACACACTCATTTGTAAAAATTCCTGTTTCAAAGAGCCTTAAAAAGTTTCCAGGGATTTCAGATGATATTAAAGGATTTTAAATATTTTAGAATATCTTATAAGGGTATTTTTAGAAAATTCCAATCTCGAAGTGCTTTAAAAAGTGTCAAGAGATTTCAGAAAATTTTAAAGGATTTAAAATTTATATTTAATCATTTAAAAATAATTATAAATCATTATAAAAAACTAGTTTATATTAAATTTATAATTTATAAATTTAAAGAATTTGAAATATTTTAGGGTATTTAAAAATATTCAAATATTCAATATTCAATATTCAAATATTCAATTTGTAATAGGTATTCCTAAGGATTTAAACGATTTTAGGGCATTTAGAAATATTCCAAAGAAATTTTCAAAAGGTGTTTTTAAGAATTTTAAAGATTTTTGGGAATTTTTAAAAATTCCAAGGAATTGTCAAAAGCTTTGAATAGTTTCAAGAGATTTCAAAATATTTCAAAGGGTTTGAAGTATTTCAGAGCAAATATCAAAAATTTTGAAGTATTACAAAGGATTTTTTAGAGTATTTTTAAAACTTGAAAGAACTTTAAAGAGTTTAAAAAAGTTTCAAAAGATTTCAAAGGGTTTGAAAGATTTCAGGGCAAATATATAATAATTTAAAGGTATTCCAAAGGATTTTAAAGATTTTAGGGTATTTTAAAAAATTCTGATTTTGAAGAGCCTTAAAAAGTGTCAAGGGATTTTAGAAAATAAAGGATTTTAAATATTTTAGGGTATTCAAAAAGATTGAAAAGAATTTTTAATAAACTTCAATTATTTAAAGATATTTTAAAGGTCTTTAAAGATTTTAGGCTATTTTCAAAACTTCCCGGGAATTTTCAAGATCTTGAAAAGTTTTAAGAGATTTCAAAATATTTTAAAGGGTTTGAAGTATTTCAGGTCAAATATCATTAATTTGAAGGTAATCCAAAGGATTTAAATAATTTTAGAGTATTTTTCAAACTTAACAGAATTTTGCAAAGCTTTAAAAAGTTTCAAGAGGTTTAAAAGATTTCAAAGGGTTTGAAGTACTTTAGGGCAATTATCAATAATTTTAAGGTATTTCAAATGATTTTAAAGATTTTAGGGTATTTTTAAAAATGACAATTGGTTGTCCAATGACTTTAAAAAGTGTCAAGGAATTTCAGAAGATTTTAAAGTATTAAAAATTTTTTAGGGTATTTTACAAGATTCAAATGAATTTTTGATAAACTTCAATTATTTAAAGATATTTTGAAGATCTTTAAAGATTTTAGGCTATTTTTAAAACTTCCAAAGAATTTTCAAGATCTTTAAAAGTTTTAAGAGATTTCAAAGAGTTTGAAATATATTAGGGTATTCTTAAGAATTAAAAAAATTTTAAATGCATTTTTAAAAGATTAGAAAAATTTCCAAAGAATGGACGAGGCTTTGAATCATTATAAGGGATTTATAAAAATTTTGATGGGGTTTTAAAGAGTTTCCTAGAATTTCTGTAGATGTGGAACGACTTTATAGGACCTACAAGGTTTTTAAAATATTTGAAAAGATTCAAAGGGAATTTATAAGATTTCCTAATATTTAAAAATGATCTTAAGGGATTTTAAAAGATCTCAAGTTATTTTAATCAATTTTAATGTAATTTCTAAGGATTTCAAGGATTTAAAAATATTCAAGGTATTTCTAAGGATTTCAAATAATTGATAGATTTTAGGTATTTAAAAAGTTTCAAGGGATTTCAAAAGATCGCAAGGGATTTCAAAGGATCTCAAAGGATTTGAAATATTTTAGGATAAATATAATTAATTTGAAGGGATTTTAAAGGATTGGAAATATTTTAGCATAATTTAAAAGATTAGAGGTAATTTTAATAGATTTTAAAAATCTAAAGTTATTCCAATGGATTAAAAAATTTTCAGGATATTTTAGAAAATTCCAAGGAATTTTCAAGAGCTTTAATTAGTTTCAAGGAATTTCAAAGTATTGAAAAAGTTTTTAAATGTTTTCGAGTATTGAAAAAAATTCTAAGAGATTTCAAAAGATATTGTAGACTTTCAAATATTTTAGGGTATTTTAAAAAATCTCAAGGAATATTCAAATGATTTATGTAATCTAATGGGATTTGAAAGAATGTGACAGATTTTAGAATATTTAACGAAATTCCAAGAAATTTTCAAGAGATTTTAATAGTTTCAAAGAATTTTAAAAGTTATCAAAAGATTTGCAATATTTTCGGTTATTTTTAAATATTACAAGGAATTCACAAAAACTTTTTGAATTTCAATGGATTTCACAAGATTTTGAAGAGTGAAATATTTAGAGTGTTTTAAAAGATCCCAAGAAATATTTAGTTGATTTCAGTCATTTCGTAGGATTTCTAAGAATTTTACAGTTTTTATGGTATTTTTGAAAATTTTCAGGAATTTTTAAGAGCATTAAGTAGTTTCAAGGAATTACAAAGGATTTTAAAGGGTTTGAAATATTTCAGGCAATTTTAGAGGATTCCAAAGAATTTTTAAGAATTTAAAAAAATGGCGAGAGTATTCCAAATATCTTAAAGGTTTTGAAATATTTTAGTGTATTTTTGAAGATTCCAAGGTATTTTCAAGGGCTTCACAATTTTCAAGGGATTTTAAAAGATTTTAAAGGATTTGAAATATTTGATAGAACTTTAAAAGATTCCAAGGCCAATCTTCAAGAGATTCAAAAAGTTTCAAGCGATTTTCAAGGATTTTATGGACCTATAAGGTTGTAAGATCTTTAAAAAAATTCACAGGGATTTTATAAGATTTCCAAGGATTTTAGCAATTTTAAGGGATTTTAAAAACTCTTAAGGTATTTTAATAAATTTTACAGGATTTCAGGAAATATTTCATTTAATATAATTTCACGAGGTTTGATAATATTTTAATGTATTTTAAAGAATTTATTCACAAAAAGGAATTTCATAAAATTCTTTTGAATATGTCTGAATTTGTCTGAATTCATTTGAAACTTCTGAATTCAATGAATTTTTTCGATTTACGTAAATTTTTTAATTCACTTAAATTTTTTTTTAATTTACCTTGAATTTCTTCGAATTTCATATAATTTTTCTAATTTCTCTGAAATTCCTTTAAATTCGCTCGAATTTTACTTAAAACAGTTGGATTTTTTGGAATTTATTTCCATTCATTCGATTTTTTTCAATTCTTTTGAATTTAACTTGGATTGTTTTGAAGCCTTACAAGAGGTCACTTTTTCACTGTCTTAAAGTAAATTAGACTGCGACAGCCATGAAAATAATAAATAAAAAATGTATCATTTTACAATTTTTGTGATCCATTTATAAGAGATTCTGTATTAAAAATGCTACAAGATTATAATTTTTTGCTTTAAATATTAATGGTCAGGGAAAAGTCAGGGAATTAAAAAAATGCAATAAAAATGAGTTTTAAAAATTTAAATTTGCGTTCACCCTGATTTAGTATCATTAGGATTCAAGATTTTTCTTTTTGTAGATATTCATATTCCTTATTTTAAATTTGTTTAGGAAATTGATGTTGGAAGAGAGTTAATAAATGAAGATCTGGCAGATTCAGAGGAGGAAGTTCTGTCAGCAGCTAGCTCAACAATATCCATATCGAGACGTAATCCGGATTTCCGAAAGAGTTCTTCTCCCCCATCTGTCTCGAGAAAAAGTCCTGATCCTCCAATTCTATCAGAAAAGAGAAATAAAGTTATTCAAGAAATCGATCTTACCACGCCTAAAGTAAGTAGTATAAAAAGTAGGTAACATTTAGTGCTTCGCGCTTGACTGGTTAAACGTTTAAACGAATTATGAAATTAAAAATTACTACATGTATTAAATTAAATTAAAAATTAAAAAAATAATCAAAATTCGAGTAATGTCTATGTTTAACCGTTTAGACATTTATCCTGTAGAAAAGTTCATTGGGTTAAACTTTCCACCGTTGGAATTTATTTTATTTTTCATTTTTTCAAATTGGAATTAACTTCAGTGACAAATTAATTTTATTTTCTAAGCAAAGTTTTCAGTTCTCTAACCTAATATTTGAAAAGTATTAAAAATCAACTTGAATGTTTATTTAAACTATTTTTTAGTCTATAAATTATTAAAATTTGTATTTGCTTATCGCAGGCTTCACAGTCTACTATTATATTTTTGGTTGAGAATATTATCTTTTTTGATCAAATATGTTATTATTTGGTTTAAATTTTAATTGTTTTGATAAAAATGCAACAATTTTGTTAAAAAGTGATACTTTTCGGTTTAAAGTTCGTTTTTCTGTGCTGCAAATCCAACTATTTGGTTGAAAATTAATTTTTGTTGAAAATTCAACAAGTTGGCTGAAATTTTTCTCTTCCTTGACTGTAAACTGTTTCTTGGTTGAAAATTCATCTGTTGGGGCAGAAATGTTACATTTTTTGGTTAAAAATACAATTGTTTGGTTTAAAATTTAACTGTTTTGTTAAAAATTGATCTTTTTTGAGTAGAAATTTTGTTGTTGAAAATTAACTTTTTTGTTGAAAATTCAATTTGTTTTCTTGCTTGTTTAAAAAATATTGTTTTGGTTGAAAATTCAGCTCCTTTGTTGTAAATTCGTCTCTTTGGGTAAAAATTTCGTTTTTCTCGTTAAAAATGCACCTTTTTGCTTGAAAATTAATATGTATTGGTTAAGGAACTGTTTGGTTAAAAATTCGTCTTTTTTGTAGAATTTAACTGTATTTGAATTAAAATAAAAAAATTCGTTAATTGAAATGTCAGCTATCATATTAATAGATGAAAATTATTTTTGTTGTTGTTGAAAATTTAACTATTCCATTTTCCGTTCAGAATTTATCTGTTTGAGTTGAAAATTCAACTTTCTTGGAAATAACTCTTTTTTTATATCATTTTTAGTTGAAAATTTCAACTTTAAGGTTGAACTACTTTGTTTAAAATTAATTTTTTCTGGTTGAATATTCATCATTTGAGTTAAAAATTGATCTATTTGGATACAAATTTAACTGCTTTGTTAAAAAGGCGTTTCTTTTAGATCGAATTGAACTGTTATTGATATAAAATTAAAACATTTTTTGATTGAAACATCAAATATTACGTTTTTTGTTGAGAATTTGTCTTTTTTGGTTGAGAATTCAACTACTTGGTTAAAACTTTAACTACTTTGTTAAAAAATAATGTTCTTGGTTGAAGATTGATCTCTTTGCCTTAAAAAGGTAACTATTTTGATAAAAATTGTCTTTTTTTCATTGAAAATCAATTTTTTTAACTGAAAATTTAACTATCACAGTTCGTGTAGAAAATTAATCTTTTTTAGCTGGAAAAATAGTCTTTCGGGTTTGAAAATTCATATCTTTTAATGGAAGTTTCATCTTTTTTGGTTAAAAATACAAATTTTTCATAAACTTTATCTGTATTGGTTCAGGATTCAAATATTTGTTTGAAAATTCGTATTTTTTGTAGAATTCAACTGTTTTTGAATAAAGATAAAAAATTTCGTTGTCTGAAATATCAACTATCATAATTTTATTGAAAATTAATTTTTTTTGTTGAAAATGTAACTATTCCATTTCCGGTTTAACATTTATCTGTTTTTGTTGAAAATTGAAGTACTTAGTTTAAAGTTGCAGTACTTTGTTAAAAATACATTTTTTTTGTTAAAGATTTATAATTTTAGTTGACGATTTATATCATTGGTTACAAATTTAACTATTTCGGTGAAAATGCATTTTTGTTGTTATCGAAAATTTATCTTTTTTAGTTGGTAATTCGTTTTTCTAGTTTGAAAATTCATATTTTTTGATTGAAGATTTTACTATTTCATTGAACATTTTTTATTTTCTTATTGAAAAGTAATCTTTCTTATTAGAAAATTTGTCTATTTAAGAGTTTATATCTTATGTCGAAATTTCATTTTTGTTCTTATTTTGGTTAAAAATGAATTTTTCAACTGAAAGTTAAACTATTCGATTTGTGATGGAAAAATAATCTTTTTCAGTTGAAAATTGTTCTTTTTGGTTGAAAATACCTTTTACCTTTGTTGCGTTTAATATTTTAACAGAAAATTTTTGAAATTTTAAGCGTTTCAAATTGAATTCAATAAAGTATTTATGCATTAATTTTATTATTAAGAATTTATTCTCCTATTTTCGTGAAAAATCACCTTATTTCCCTCGTTTTTAAATCATTTTTGGCCTGTGAAGCCTGTTATCGATATAGTTGAAAAAATTTTTTTGCCTTCCAAAAGATGTGTATTTTGAAATTTCAAACATTTTGAAAAAAATTTTTCGTCTTCCAAAAAATGTGTATTTTGAAATTTGAAACATTTAAGCCTTGGTTTAGTTCATTTCAAATTATGTCTTTTGGCTTGAATATAATATAATTTTCCATTTTAAATCTACATAATTATACAACTTAAAATTTTAAGTTCTTCAATTTTTTTTTAAAGTGCAAAATTCCTCAATTTTAATGATGTATAAATAAAAATTCTTAAGTTCAGAAGTTTTTGAAGTTCAAAAGTCACTTATTTTCAATTATTAATTTTGCGAATTGGAGAAATTTGATATGTAAGTCATAAAAATTAAAGAATTATGCATAGTAAAAATTAAAACGCGCATCATTTTTAATTGTAAAACTTTCCAAAATTAAAAAAAAAACAATTTCAAAGATTTACCATTTAAATTTGTACAGTTCTTAAGAGTTGCAATTGAAAATATAGAATTGTAAATTATTTAATTTTCACGATTTATGTTTATATTTATTTCGAGAATTGAAAAATATTTAATTTTGAATATATAGAATTAGAAATCATTCAATTTACATGATTCCTATTTACAATTTAAAGTTTTACAATTTTGTAGATTTAAAATGGAATATTTTTCAATTTTAGTGATCTATGTATGAAGTAAAAAATTTTAATTTAGATGATTTTGAAGAATAAAAGTCAATATTTTTAAATTCTAAATCTTCCAAATTGAAGAAATTTGCAATTTTAATTGTCAAAGTTAAAAAATTTGTCATGGTAAAACTTGAAACTAGCATCATTTTTAACTGTAAAACTTTTCACAATTAAAAAGATAGATTTTAAAGATTTACCATTTGAATTTCGACGATTCTGAAGGAGTACAATTGAAAGTATAAAATTATAAATGATTCAATTTTTACGATTTATGTTTAAATTTATTTTAAAGGGCAATTTTCAAGATTTACAATTTGAAGTTCTACAATTTTCTAGATTTGAAGTGAAAAATTCTTCAATTTTAATAGTCTATGTATAAAATAAAATTCTCAAATTAGATTATTTCGAAGAATAAAAGTCAATATTTTTTAATTCTAAATCTTCCAAATTGAAGAAATTTGAAATTTTAATGATCAAAGTTAAAAAATTTGTCATGGTAAAATTTGAAACTTGCATCATTTTTAACTGTAAAACTTTTCATAATTAAAAAGATAGATTTTAAAGATTTACCATTTGAATTTCTACAATTCTGAAGGAGTACAATTGGAAGTATAGAATTATAAATGATTCAATTTTTACGATTTATGTTTAAATTTATTTTGAAGGGTAATTTTCAAGATTTACAATTTAAAGTTCTACAATTTTCTAGATTTGAAGTGAAAAATTCTTAAATTTCAATAATCTATGTATAAAATAAAATTCTCAAATTAGATGATTTCGAAGAATAAAAGTCAATATTTTTTAATTCTAAATCTTCCAAATTGAAGAAATTTGAAATTTTAATTGTCAAAGTTAAAAAATTTTTCATGGTAAAACTTGAAACTAGCATCATTTTTAACTGTAAAACTTTTCACAATTAAAAAGATAGATTTTAAAGATATATTTGAATTTCTACAATTCTGAAGGAGTACAATTGAATGTATAGAATTATAAATGATTCAATTTTCACGATTTATGTTTAAATTTATTTTGAAAAGTAATTTTCAAGATTTACAATTTAAAGTTCTACAATTTTCTAGATTTGAAGTGAAAAATTCTTAAATTTCAATAATC
>JAUELO010000351.1:3436770-3454867 GCA_032357855.1 Amphibolips quercusostensackenii
ATAAATATTCATATATTATATTTACATTAAAAAATAAATATTGAAATGAAAACTGCATCGTTTAAAAAAAATGAAAATTACTTTTCAAATTAAATGAATGAAATTATTAATGAAATTTTCTGTTTCTAGAAGGTGGTATTTGTGCTGTTTATTGGAATAAGTATGGTGATGGCAGGAAGCCGTTATATCGCTATTCCCATTGATGGAATGGATGTTTTTGAATTGAACCCAATTGCGCCACCCACGCCCCCGGCCAGACTCCCACGCCAGACGCACGTCATTCATCCTGCTGACACTGAAAATCCTGCCCAGAGACCTGAAAGATCCCCAGCTCATATTCTGGATTATGTTGATTTCGGTGCACACACCGGAGCAAATGGAGCATACTCTTGGTATGCAGATTATCCATCGCACCATTAAATATTTCAGTTCCAATTATCTGATATCTCAAATATTTTATTTTAATATTCCATGTAAAAATGTTAAATGAAAAATCAGAATTTTTCGCCATTTATTGTTTGAAAAAATGTCAATTTTATTATTTTATTTTTGCTATTATTATATGAACCCGGCTATTGTTATCTTTTATTATATTGTAATTTAATTTTATTGTAAATATCTAATGTATTCTTGTTATTGTACTTGAACAATGTCCCAGGGCTTGAATAAAATCTAATGTCAGGGATCACAGTTCTGTCTACTTTTTTTTTATCTGATCCACTTTTTTCCCCTTTCATTAAAAAAATCTCGTGAAATATATAACATATAACAACAATTTTTAACCTGAAATGATGAATTATCGAAAACAAATTAATTTTTACCTAATAGTTGATTTTAAAACCAAAACATATTTTTCATTTGAGAAAGAAAAAAATGCCAACCAAATTGTTAAATTTTAAATGAAAGATGACGAATTTTCTACAATACAGTTGAACTTTTAACCCAAAATTATAATAAAAAAAAAAAAAATTTCATTTGGAAAATCTCGTAAAATATACAATATACAACATAGATGCATTTTTAACAAAATTGTCGAATTTTCAACCAAAGAGATGAATTTTTTACAAAGATGATTAATTTTTCACAAAAAGGCGAATTTTCAACAACAAAAAAAAGAACTTGTGACAAAATAGTTGATTTTTCAACGATAAAAGATTTTACAGTCAGAAGAGAAAAAAAAATGCTGTCAAATTGTAGAATCTTCAAGCCACAAAATACAAAGAAAAAAAAAGAAATTACCTACAAAATCTGAATTTTCAATAAAACAATTAATCTTCAACCAAATAGTATAATTTTCAATAAAATAGGTACATTTTCGACGAATTTGATGCCAAAAAGACGAATTTTCTACAAAACTGTTAAATTTTCAACACAAAGTTATAAATTTTTAACGAAAAAGTTAGTGTTTTATAAAATTTTCCACTAAAAAAAGATTTTTGAAACGAAAATAAAAAATTTTAACCGAATTGTTGAATTTTCAAGCGAAAAAGAAGAATTCTCTACGAAATGGTTGAATTTGTAACCCGAAATTATTCATTTTTAACAAAAAAGTTAATTTTTATCAAAAAGTTGATTTTAAAATCAAAAAATATTTTTCAGTCAAGAAAGAAAAAAATTTCAACGAAATTGTTGAATTTTCAATCTAAAAAATGACGAATTTTCTACCAACCTGTTGCATCTTTAACCAAAAAAGATTACATTGCTACCAAAAGAGATGAATTTTCAAACAAAAAAGACGAAATTTTAAGAAAAAAGTTGGTTGTGTATAAAATAATTGATTTTTCAACTGAAAAATATTTTTCGCTCATGAAAGAAAAAGAAAATGAATTTCTCTACAAAACAGTTAAATTTTTAACCCGAAATTATTAATTTTTTACGAAAAAAATTAATTATTATCAAATAGTTGATTTTAAAATCAAAAAAATAATTTCAAGCTAAAAGAAAGAAGAAAAATGTCAACCAAATTGTTGAATTTTCAATCCAAAATAACGATTTTCTCCAAAACAATTAATTTTCGAACCCCAAAATATAAAATTTGAACAGAAAAGTTGGTTTCCAATAAAATCATTAATTTTTTAACCAAAAATTATTTTTCACTCAATGAAGAAAATAAGTCAACCAAATTGTTGAATTTTTAATCCGAAAATACAAATTTTCAATAAGAAAGTTAATTTTCAATTAACCTGTTGCATCTTTAACCAAAAAAGATGAAATTGCTAACAAAATAAATGAATTTTCAAACTAAAAACACGAAATTATGGGTTTTTGAAAAAATTTGATTTTCAATTAAATAATTAATTTTTTAATCAAAAAATATTTTTTACTCTTAAAAGAAAAAGTAAACGAATTTTTCTACAAAATATGCAGTTGATTTGTAAAACAGAAAAGATTTTTCACTGAAAAAAAATATATTTCAATCAAATTGTTGAATTTTTACTACAAAATGACGAGCTTTCTACAGAAAATTTGCATTTTTAAACCGAAAATATGGGTTTTCAACAAAAAAGTTATTTTTTCACCAAACAGTTGCATTTTTGACCAAAAAGATTCAATATCTATCAAAATAAATTAATTTTCAAACCTAAAAGATGAAATTTCAAGAAAACAGTTGAATTTTTAACACGAAATTATAAGTTTTAAACCAAAAATATTATATAATAATAATAACAATATAATTATTATATTACTATAATGGTCAATCAAATAATTGTTTTCAATAAAAAAATTTTTAACTCAAGAAAGAAAGAGAAAATGAATTTTTCTACAAAAAAAGTTGATTTTTCAACCAAAATAGATTTTTTTAGTCAAGAAAAAATAAATTTCAAACAAATTGTTGAATTTTCAATCCAAAAAAGTCAACTTTCTACAAAATATTTTAAATTCCAACCCAAATATAAGAATTTTCAACAAAGAAGTTTATTTTTGAACATTTTTAACCAAAAAGCAATTTTAACCAAAAAGATTTATTTATGCCAAAAGAGATGAATTTTTAAACCAGAAAGAAGAAATTTTGACCCGAAATTATTAGTTTCAAACAACGACAAAATCGATTCTTGATAGAATAATTTCTTAACCAAAAAAGATATTTCAGTCAACAAAGAAAAAATGTATTTTTTCACAAAACAGTTGAATTTCCAACCCGAATTTGTAAATATATAAGAAAAAAGTAGACTTTGAAAAATAGTTTATTTTTCAGCCAAGGAAAAAAAAATTCTCACGAAATTGTTGAATTTTCAATCTAAAATTTGAATTCTAAACACGAAAATATAAATTTTCCATAAAAAAGTTAATTTTCAACATCATCTTTAAACTTAAAAGATGAAATTGCTACCAAAAGAAGTTAACTTTCAAACCAAAAAGATGAAATTTCAACAAAACAGTTGAATTTTCAACACAAAATTATGAGTTTTTAACACAAAATATTATATAATAATTATTATTATAACATAATACATATAACATAATTATTATATTATAATAATTTTCAATCAAATTTTTCAACCAAAAAATATTTTTTACTCAAGAAAAAAAAGAGAAAATGAATTTTTCTACAAAAAAAGTTAATTCTCCAGCCAAAAAAGACTTTTCAGTTCAGAAAAAACAAATTTCAACCAAATTGTTGAATTTTCAATCCAAAAAGGCGAACTTTCTACAAAAGAGTTCAATCAACAAAATTGATTTTCAACAAAATAATTTCTCAACCAAAAAATATTTTTCACTCAACAAAGAAAACAATTTATTTTTCTACAAGGCAGTTGAATTTTCAACTTGGAATTATAAATTTATAACAAAAAAGTTGATTTTGTAAAAATGGTAATTTTGTGAAAATAGTTGGTTTTGTAAAAATAATTGATTTTTCAACCAAAAAATATTTTTCATTATAGAAAAAAAATGTCACCCAAATTCTTGAATTTGCAAACCAAAATGAAGAGCTTTATAAAAAAAATGACTTTTCATAAAAAAAATGAATTTTCATAAAAAAATGAATTTTCAACGAAAAAGTTAATTTTCAACAAAAAAGTTGATTTTCAACTAAACATTTGCATTTTTCACCAAAAAGATGCAATATCTGCCAAAATAGATGAATTTTCAAACCAAAAAGACGAAATTATGAGTTTTTAACAAAAAAGTTGGTTTTCAATTAAATAATTAATTTTCCAACTAAAAAATATTTTTTACTTTAAAAAGAAAAAGAAAACGAATTTTTCTACAAAATAGTTGATTTTCGATATTTCAACCAAATTGTTGAATTTTCAGTCCAAAATGTCGAGCTTTCTACAGAAAAGTTGAATTTTTAACCCGAAAAGTTAATTTTTTACCAAACAGTTGCATTTTTGACCAAAACGATCCAATATCCACCAAAATAAATTGATTTTTAAACCTAAAAGATGAAATTTCAACAAAACAGGTGAATTCTTAACCCGAAATTATGACTTTTTAACCAAAAATGTTATATAATAATTATTATGATATAATTATTATATTATTATAATTTTTAATCAACTAATTTATTTTTCCAACCAAAAATTTGTTTACTCAAGAAAAAAAGAGAAAATGAATTTTTCTTCAAAAAAAAAAGTTGATTTTTCAGTCAAGAAAAAATAAATTTCAACCAAATTGTTGAATTTTCAATCCAAAAAAGCGAACTTTCTATTAATTGTTCAATTTACAACCCAAAAATATGAATTTTTAATAAAAAAGTTTATTTTCAAACATTTTTAACTAAAAAGATTTGTTTATATTAAGAGAGATGAATTTTTAAACCAAAAAGACGAAATTTTAACCCTAAATTATGAGTTTTAAACAACTACCAAATCGATTTTCAATAGAATAATTTCTCACAAAAAAAATATTTTTCATTCAACAAAAAAAAATGTATTTTTTGCAAAACAGTTAAATTTTTAACCCGAATTTATAAATTTTTAAGAAAAAAGTTGACTTTGAAAAAATAGTTTATTTTTCATCCAAGGAAAAAAATGTCCCAAAATTGTTGAATTTTTAATACAAAATGACGAGTTTTCTACAAAAAAGTTGTTTACAATAAAATAATTGATTTTTAAACAAAAAATATTGTTCACTTATAAACGAAAAAAAAAATGCATTTTTTTTCAAAATACTTGGATTTTCAACACAAAAATATTAATTTCCCATAAAAAAGTTAATTTTCAACATCATCTTTAACCTTAAAAGATGAAATTGCTACCAAAGGAAATTAACTTTCAAATCAAAAAGACGAAATTTCAACAAACAATATAAAAACAAGTAAAAATAATTGATTTGTGAACGAAAAAATATTTTTCAGTCAATCAAAAAAATTTCACCCAAATTCTTGAATTTGCAATCCAAAATGACGAGCTTTATAAGAAGAAATGAGTTTTCAACAAAAAATATGAATTTTCAACAAAAAATATGAATTTTCAACAAAAAAGTTAATTTTCAACAAAAAAGTTAATTTTTAACTAAACAGTTGCATTTTCACCAAAAAGATTCAATATCTGCCAAAATAGATAAATGTTCAAACCAAAAAGACGAAATTTCAACAAAGAACTTCAATTTTCAACACAAAATTATTATTTTTTTGACAAAAAATTTTAATTTTAATACAATAATTGATTTTTTAACTAAAAATATTTTGTATTCAAGATAGTAATGTAGTGCAATTTAAACTCCTTTTCACTGAGTGTCAATTTTATCAATTTTCTTGAAATTGAGATTTTTAATTTTAATTTTAAGAATTTTAAAAAGAATAGAATAATCTTTTCTTTTGATAAATTTTAATTTATATTATAAAACTAACTTCCCTGAATATAAAGTATATAAATATAAATGTATAAATTAAAAATCGAGGAATCTATTTTGTAAAATATTATAAATAAATAATTTCTAATAGGAAAAGGGAGAAGGGGAAAAAGGGAAAACATAAGAACAAATTTTGTACGTACTTATATATTATATTATATAAGTATTATACTCGCCGTTACAATACACTTTAGGTACAACGATAACAATTTTTATTGACACGCAGTTCTTTCTCACTTCCAACGATTTTTCTATAATGCGACAATAAAAATTAAATTAAGAAAACTGATTTCTGATTTTCTTATACTCTAAAATCGCTCCGCTTACAAAAGCATCCAAGAAACTGATTATAATTTCGAAAAATGGTCATTCGCCGTCACAGTCGTCCAAAATAAATTTTTTCTCCACAAAGTTTAACTCGTTTTTCTTAATATTTTGATAAACCTTTTCAATCAACATTTATAGTTAACGAATCAAAACCTCTCCAGAGGAACAATTTCTTGATATTCGCCTCAAATCTATAATTCCTGATTCACAATTTTCTCAGATTAACTATTTGGATAAAGAGAACATTATACACTTTGTTTCAATATTTTTTTTTACGATTTTTAATTCTACTGATTTTTACATCAAACACTGCAGGTATTGGAAGAATATTGCTTTTAGAGTTTAAAGTTTTGGTGGCTAAATATTGGTTGCTATGATTTATATTTGTTTATATTTTTTTAATTTACAATTTACGTATCTTTATTCTTTTCTAATTCGACATTTAAATCGGTCTGTCCAAAGCGAAGATTTTTTCATAGGTCGCAATTCGATATTAAATCAATCAATAATATGTTATATGTAATAATTATTAATATATATATTTCTAATATATATATATATATATATATAATAATATGTATGATTTTCGGTATAATTTTGAATTAGATTAATTTAAAACCGAATTCGAGTAGGCGAGAGTAGATTTTTGACTATCTACAAATCGATTCGCTTAGAGATCAACAGCCTATCCACCTAAATCTATGGTTTCGTTTATTTTTTAGGCTTATATACATTATACACTGTTTGCGATCGGATAATTTTATACGCAATAATTTATAAATTTATCAATAAAATGTTGCTCTTTAAATAAAATAAAAATATATAAACTATAAAAATGAATATATAAAAGAATTAATTTTTATAGAGCGTAGATTTCTCCAGCATCTGGATTTTTCAAAACTATACAATTTTTTTTCGTAGATAAGAAATTTGAAATTTTTTTTCAAAATCTTAATCAGCAAATATTGATGAAAATATACTTGGTCGGAGCTTTCGAGTGCAGAATGTAGAACAAATTTTTATATTAAAAAAAAAATGAATTCCCTTCTACATTTTTTTAATAAAGACTGAATCAAAAATGTATTTTTGGATTCAGTAATTAAATCTATTAGTTTCACTTATTGAAATAGATAAATACTTTTTGGTGAATTAACTTCTATCTCGAATCATATATTTGTTTTAAAATGTTGAATATAATTAAGTTTTCTATTAATTCTATTATATACTGTAGTCCGTTATAGTATTTTCTAAAATTGTATTGCATCAGTTATACGCATGAAAAAATCGTATACGAGTCAAGAGATTCAAGAGTAAAAATGTAATCGGGATCGTAAACGATTTCGTAATTGGGATCGCATTACCGGTAAAATGTCCTTGGCTTAAATCACATACATAATATTGTACTGGACGTCGTAAAATAAAAATAAAAACTATATAATTATACATATATTGTTGTACTAAAATGGTATTAAAAATAAAATCAACATAACTTTTGTAATGTTCTGAAACTGGGTAGCTTAAAAGTAAATCTGACATTTCAATAATTTAAAACAGGGGAAAAAACATTGTGAAAAATCATTTGCTAATTACCTATAATAATATATAAGTATTTTCAGTATTGCAATCCTAGTCTGACTTAAAATTTCATTATGTGTATACTCACAATAATTTGAAATACCAATGTATGTAAAATTATTTATTTAATGTAATTAATAATTTAGACACTATAGCTTTAATAAATAAAAATTAGCATATAATTAACATATTTCAGGGCTCGGATCGATTAGAAAGATTAAAAAATTTGCATTCGTCGCATAAAGTCCAAAATGATCTCAAAACGGGGAAAATAAGGCCATTTTTTCACGAAAAAAAAGGAAAAAATAAGTCGAAATATATTACATTTTCAACCACAAAAAGCGAATTTTTAATTGAAATACGGATTTTCGATAAAAGAGTTAAGTTTTAATGTTAAAAAGTCGAATAGTTTGGAAAAAAATTGAACTTAACATCCAAAAGATTACTTTTTCATCAAGAAATTAAATTTTATAAAAAAATAATAATTTTCAATCAAACAGTTACATTTAGAACAGAATAATTGAGAAATTTCTAGAAAATGAGACGAATTTTTAATAAAGTAATTGAAGTATTAGCCAAATAGTTGAATTTTCAACCAAATGGTGAAATTTTAAAAATAAATAGTTAAATTTTCGAGACAAAAGATCATTTTTTTAAAAGACAGTTGAATTATCAGCCTAAAAATTTGAATTAAAAAGAAATCATTTTCAACTAAAAAAAGATGACTTTTCAACCAAAAAAGATAACTTTTATAGATAACTTTTATAACATAAAAGATCAATTTTCTACCAAAAGACAAATTTTTAAATATTTTCCTTAAATACAAAAACAAATTTTCACAAAATAGTTGAATACTCAACGAAATAGATGAATTTTTAAATAAACAAAATTATTTTCCTTAATTTTCTAATCTAAGAGACGAATTTTCAACAAAATGCATGAATTTTCTACCAAACAGTTGATTTTTCAATTTATAAAGGATAAATTTAAAAGGAAAAATATAATAGTTAAATTTTCAGATAAAACATTAATTTTTAATAAAAAGACGAATTAAAAAAAAAAAATTTTAAGAAATAGTTTAATTTTGAAGCCAAGAAGATGAATTATCTACAAAACAGTTGAATTTTTAACCCGAAAAAAGTTCATTTTCTTCCAAATAGTTAAATTTTATAACAGTATAATTTTTAAGTAAATAGTTGACCTTTTAACCAAAAATATGAATTGTCATAGAAAAAGTTCATTTTGAAACAAGTAGTTTAATTTTATATCAAATTATTTAGTTTTAGAATAAAAAACATTTTTTGAACAGTTTAACTTTACACCAATTAGTTAATTTTTCAACCAAAAAATATAAATTTTTAATAAAACATGTAATAGTTCATAGTTCAACCAAAAAAGATTTCAATTTATAATAAACAAATAGTTGGATGTAACCAGAAAATAATTTTCAAGAAAATAGTCGAGTACTCAACCAAAACAGATTATTTTTTAACAAAACAGTTGCATTTTTAACCAAAAAGATTAATTTTATAACAAAAAAGATGTATTTTCAAACTATAAGGACGAATTATTTATTCAAAACAGACAAATGCTCAAGAAAACAGTTGAATTTTTGACAAAAAAAAAATAATTTTGAACAAAGTAGATAAATTTTGAATCAAATGGTCGAATTTTAAAATAAAAGAGATTTTAAAAAAGACAGTTAAATTATCAGACTGAAAAGATAAAAATTTAACCAAATAGGTGAATTAAAAAAAAAAAATTTTAACCAAAAAGGTGCGTTTATAACCAAAAGTCGGACTTTCTATCGGAAGAGACCATTCTTCAACAAAATAGATGCATTTCAACCTAACAGTTGAAATTAAAAAAAAAAATTTCTTTGAAGACATTAAAATTTTTAACAAAAAAGTTAATTTTTAACCAAGGAAGATGAATTTTCAACCCAAAAAGATGACTTTTCTACAATAAAAGAGGAATTTGAATTTATAAGGACGAATTCTCTTGCCAAATAATACAAATCTCCAAGAAAAAAGTTGAATTTTTTACAACAAAGATGAATTTTCAATCAAATGGACGATTTAAAAATAAAAGTGATGCACTTTCAACAAAAAAGTTGAATTTTCAATAAAAAAAAAAACAAATTTTCAAAAAGACAGCTGAATTATCAACCTGAAAAGTTGAATTTTCAACAAATATATCGTTTTCAACCAAGATAAATTTCAAAAAAAATAGTTGAATTAAAAAAAAGAGTTAATTTTCAACCAAAATAAAAGAATTTTATATCAAAAAAGATCACTTTTCTACCACAAAGGATGAATTTTCAATCCAAAAGGATAAATTTCCTATCCGAAAAGGAGAATTTTTAACCAAACAGTTAAATTTTCGACTAAAAATAATAAATTGAATTTGAAATAATTCGACTTTAAACGATTTTAACTAAAAATTGTCCAACTGTTAAGGCTTGTAATTTGAAAAAAATTAAAACTTTGAATACAGATTCACACAATTAGAAATTGTTCAATTTCAAACACTATTAAATAAAAATTTTCTAATTATGAAGCTTCAAAGAGAAGTTATTAAATTTTTAATGTTCTCAATTAAAATGGAACCATTATTTAAATTTTAAATTTATAAGTTTCATTGTGATCCGAGATGAAACTCGAGATAAGACTCAAAACGAGATTCGAGAAGAGGCCCGTGACGAAACTCGAGACGAGATTCGAGAAAACGCCTGTGACGAGACTCGAGACGAGATTCAAGAAAATATTAGTTGCTTTTTTTCATAAAAGTCGCACAATCCAAGCCCTGATATTGATTTTGATATATTTTTTCAATCGAAAATTCCAGTCATTCTTTGTAATACTCAAGGCTGATTACATTTCTAGTGTCATGAATTAAACTGATGTCTAACTTAATAATTACGAAATGTCAGGCTTACTTTTTCAGAAATCCAGTACGAAAAAGGTACAATAATAGCTTGTATGCAAAGCTTTGTAAGATTCAAAAAAATCTATAATACAGGTACAGCCTTCGCGAAGATCATTCGAAAATGTTATTTCTTAAAACTAGGAATTAAAATACCTAATAATAAAAATAAAAAATACAATCAAGTACGTTGAAAATAATAAAATACTGATCTAATACCGAAAGTCGAGTAATAACACTTAAAGAACCGACTGAAAATTTTGATCTTAAGGCAGTTACCAATAATCAGGTCTCTGGAAAAAAACTTTTCTTTGATTTTAAGAATTAAAATGATAATATCAGTCATTTCATATAAAAAAAAAACATTTTTTTCTGAAAAAAGTTTAAATTTCACAAAAAATAATTATTTTAACAGTACTTTTTGTAATTGATTTTTTTCTAACTGTGGCTTTTTTTGGGAAAAACATTTGCTACAATTCTGATGTCTGAAATTTGGAAAATAAGTAAATAATTATGAAGTATAGTTACTTCTTTAAAAAATTGTTTCTTAAAAATAATTGTTTTAACGATTTCAGCCACAGAAAAATTTACTTTCAAAATTTTTTTCAGGTATGTGATTTTTGGCACAAATACCTTAAAAAACATATTAAATTTCCATTCTTCAAACTACCACTTTTAAGTCAGTTCTGGGTGCCGATTTTTCTACTCTAACTGATAAAGCCATAGTTTAAAGTATTCAATCTTTGTACAGAATTTGTACGACTAAAAGTTGTCACAAATTATAAGTTATACTCAAAAAATATAATATAATTGTCATCGATGCAGGTACCCGATATTATTCACATTAATAACAGGTCTTTCCGTGGAAGAGATCCCAAAATATGGCGCAATAATTGAAAACAAATATAATCTAATATTGCCACAGCAAAAACGTCGCAACTTCAATGTTGTAAATAGAAATGTTATTTCTTCTTTAGAGAGGTGACGACGTTTTTAATTAAGGCACGTATACGAAATGGTAAAAAAATAAAAATAAAAAATAAACGGTCGAAGAAATAATATAGCAGTTCAAATTCAAACACGTCGATACTTGTTACAATTGAAGCTGCAGATGTAGTACATTTACATTTTTATGTACATTCAAATTTTAACACACGCACAAAAAAAGAACATTGCCCAACAAAATTATCATTGAAAAAAATTATAAGAAACACTGCAATATTTCTTACTGTTTAAAAACTTTGAGCAATGAACTTTTTTCAATCTTTTAAAGCCTCTTAATCTTTTAACGTGATCGCCTCGTTAAACAGCCTCTCGATATGATTTATGATCCTTTTTTTTTAATAGAAAAGTGAACTGCGTCAGAGTGCGTTTTCCTCAAAAATAGGTACATATTATTACATAAATACAGCTGCTTCTTAAAGGATCTTGATATACACTTACAGATACGTACATTAAATTACATCTTTAGCCCAAACAATTCAAACTCGGTTTACCTGTAAGCCGGACTAAAACTTTTCGCTTAACATACCTGTCTCAGTCGTGACTAGATCCGGACTTCACTCGACATTTTATCCACATTCACAAAACTAAGGAGTACTTTTTTTCATTTTAGAGGATGATGCATCACAGACAGGGTGCCAAATAAAAATTTGACGAGAATCCAGACGAGATTCGAGACAAGACTCGAGACGATATTCGTGACGAAGCTCGAGACGAGACTTGTGACGAGACTCGAGACAAGACCTGCCACGAGACTCGAGACGATATTTGAGACGAGGCTTGCGACGAGTCTCGAGGCGAGATTCGAGATGAGACTTGCGACCAAACTCGAGGCGAGATTAGATGAGGGTTAAAGGAGAGGAGGGAAGAAGGGTAATGGGGAAGGGGATAGGAGGGGGAAATTTGAACGACATTATATGCTACGAAACCCTTTTTTGTAGGCGCATGTCGCATACTTTAAGTAATTTAAAATTTTTTCAAACGCCACCCCTAATTTTCTTCCTTTTAATGAAAAAACACTGCCATAAATTTTCTTTTGTTTCTAAAAAAATTTCGCTTAGTCATTCCGCTAGGCCATATTAGGTCTAAAAGTGAATTTTCATAGTTTTCGATTTTCGAAACATATCAGTTGACTTTCGAGATGCCTAAAAATACACAATTTTATAGTTTAAAAACTCCGATAGTACTTTAAAATGTATTTTATGACTAAAATTTACTAAAAGTAACTCACGTGCATTCATAATGTAATTAATGTTTTTTTGAATTAACAAGAATTCGATAAATTTATAAGGATTCCAGGTGAATTTAAATGAATTCAGAATAAATTCATGAGAATTCATAGTAAATTTAAAAAATCAGGTAAAATTCCAAAGAATTAAAATTAATTGAAAAAAATCATTTTTTTATTCTTTGATTCATAGATTCTATTGGGATTGAATTGACAATAATTCAAGGGGATTCAGGAGACTTTGATAACATTTATATGAATTTGAGTGCATTAATCGAAATTTAAAAAATCACAAAATTTATATTGAATTGACTTAAATGGCAGGAAGCAGAATTTAGGGCACATTCGACAGAATTGGAGGGCATTGAAACAATAATTGAAAAATAATCAAAAACCAAAGCATTAAATAAAATCATTTTAGTAGTTTCAAGTGAAAGAACTAAAAATAGAAAAATCCATTTAACTGAGCGAATTTAAAAGAATTTAAGTGAATTTCAAATAATGCAATAGAATTTTAATTAAATTAGAATAAATTAATAAGAATTCTGGGCAAATTCCAAATTAATTCTAATGAAATTAAAAAAAAAATGTAATTTACATAGTTAATTCAGAAGAATTAAAAAGAATCCAGGGCGAATTAAAAATAATTCAAGATAATGCAACATAATTTTAAAAATTCAAAAAAATTCCATTGAAATCAGATAAATTGGATTGCATAGAAATCTGATAAAATTCACAAGAATTCAAAGTAAATTTGAAAGACTCTAGGGCAAATAAAAAAATGTACAATACAAAAAATATGAAGATAAATTCAAGAAAATTTTAAAAATGAAAAAAACCTCTTAAATTGAGTAGAATTGAGTTAATTTCAAGAATGCAAGTGAATTCAAAAGAATCCACGGAGAATTCCAAAAAATTCAAGTGAATTTGCAAGAATCTATGGAGAATTAAAAAAACCCAAAAGAATTTAAAGGCATTTAGGATAGCGCAAGAATCCATAGAGCATTTAAAAAATTCAAAAGAATTTAAAAGCGCTCAGGATAGATTAATGAGAATTCAGGGTGAAGTCTAAATTAAATTAAATAAATTCAGAAAAAAATTGAAAAACCTAAAATATTCCATTGATTTCAGTAAAATTATAGCGAATTCAAAACAATTGAAAGGAACTCAATAGAATTCGATGAAATTCGTAAGAATTCAAGATGAGTTAAAAATAATTCAAGTTATATCAAAAGAATTCAAGTGAATTCAAAAGAATCCAGGAAGAATAGATCAATAAGAATTTATGGTAAATCCTAAATTAATTCAAAGAATTTTGAAAAAAATCAAACCTAAAAGTCATCAGGGTGAATACAAAAATTAAAAATCTAAAACAGATACAATAAATTCAGCGGATTTCAAGAGAATTCAAAAAATTTAGGGTGAATTTAAAAGAATTTAGAGATCACCAAAGTGATATTTTCAATTTAAAAAGTGACTATAGTAACTTCATGTTAAAAACGTGATAAAATAAGCAATAAAATCTTACATCCTTTTTAAGTAAATTATAGCTAAAAATTAATTTTAAAGTACTATAGGAATCTCTTATCTATACAAAATGTGCATTTTTGGCCTATTTCCGAAATTCAAGATTTTTTTATGACACCCACGTATAAATATATTAAATTTATTTATTTATGTTTTGGGGCCATTTCAAATCATTAATTGTAATTAGATTTAAATTTAAATAAAATTAAAATATTTATTTCAATAAATAAGTAATAGTTTCTAGGAGTGAGATAATTTTATAGCCTTAAATTAGTATTTTTCAAAAATCGAAAATTAAGAAAATTTATTTTCGGACCTAAAACGGCCCAGCGAAACCTCTAACCCCTTTTTTACATAAAAAAATTTGCGGCATTACTGTTTTACTAAGAGGAAGAAATGTAAGGTATAGCGTTTGCAAAATACACATTTTTATTAGGCACATTGTAAAAAAAATAAATAAAAGATAAAAACTTCTGAAAGTTATTTCATATTAAAAAGTATACATAAAATTTCATGAAAAAAAAGATCATTTTTAAGCATAATGTTGTAAAAATTGATAATGTCGAGTCCGGATTCGAATCGTGACACGTTTCTCGACTATAGCCTCTCTTGCATAACATCTATAAACGATTAAGAACCTAATCGATAGATTTGATTATCATAGCTAAACCGCAATCGCAAATGGTTTATTTATGAGCGAAAAATCGTCGTTGGGTCTGTTTTTTTGAACTTCACTTCTAAAATTGATGCTGCTTCTATCCCTGTTTTTCCCGATATTGATCGAGTTACTGTAACTCAGTTTACAATAGAGGCCCAAAAAAATAAAATATTTTTTTGTCGTCTCGACCCCTCTCCCCTATTTTCTTTCATTTGACGAAAAAAATATTTTATTTTTTTGGGCCACCCTACTGCGTGAGGAGCCTGTCGCAGAAATGATTGGGACGGTTAATCAAACCGAATCCCGTAAAACACGACGTTTTCCATAAAGCTAATTTCGTCGGCTGCTGGCCTCGTGCATTGATCAGCTATCCAGTTATCAAAGTCTTATCATCGCCTCATCAACAATTTGCATTAATATTGGGCCATAAATGCTACCCTAATGTGGCTCGTAAATTACAAAACGTATATATTTCATCTATGTTCCTTTTTTTCTTTTTTTTTCTTTTTAATTGAATAAGTTGGAGATTTCAAAGTCTTTTGGAATGGTTAAATCTTTGGATTAAAGCTTTGAAAATATGTAGATTCAGCATTTTTAATTGTAGTCAGAGAAGTAGATAGGTGAGGAGTGTTCTGAATACAAATTTCTACCTTACCGACAACAAGACCGTTCCATAGCTGAAGTGATTAGTGTCCGTGCTAAGTTTCTAGAATGATAATATTTATAAGGAAGCAATAAATCATCCTTGTTTTTTTTTCATAACTATATGACGTTGTAGAAAATGCAAGAAAAAATCAAAATATAACCTTGAAAGTTTTTAAGCGAAATGATTAAATGAGATAATAAATAACCTTGAAAATTTCTACGAAAATTCGTCTTTCACGCGCAATAACATTTTGTGATGTCATTGGGACCCTTCGAAAAAATTTTAGAAACTTTAAGCGGACACGAACCACTTCAGCTGTGGAACGGTCACGATGTCGGTAAGGTAGGAATTTGTATTCAGAACGCTCCCTGCCTGTCTTGATCAGTGATTTATCGATTTGTTCTTCTTACAACAAATGAATCTAGTGGCGTAACAGATGAAAATCACGCGAAATAGAAACCCCAGTCGATACTTAACTGCACCTCTATTGAGACAACAGGATTCGAGGCGGATTCTTCGTTGTTGCTCCGGGTCAGGTGTTGGTGCACCAGGCTAATACGACCTTCTTAAATGGAACGAAGACTGCACGATCTGGTTCGCTGCAATTAGAGATTTATAATTATTTTATAAAACTTACAAAATTACAAATCGTAAATTAATATGAATAATAAAATATAATATAATATAATATAAAAACATTTACAAGTATATTGTCATATAGATATTCAGACTTCACAACACAAAGTGCTCTCAAGCAGGAGATATAGGGTGACTTTTCAAGAAAATAGGCGGATAATAGGTTGAAAAAAAAAGAAAAATTAACTGAAATTTTTGAATTTTTGAGCCAAAAAGACGAATTTTTAAGCCAAAAAGATGAATTTTCACCAAAAAAGATGATTATGACGAATTTTCACAAAATAGTTGGATTTTTAACAAAAAAATATTTTTTAGTCAAAAATGAAAAAAAATTTCCACCTAATTGTGGAATTTGTATGCCAACAAGACCAATTTTTTTATAAAACAATTGAATTTTCAGCCCGAAATTACGAATTTTCAACAAAAAAGTTGATTTTCAATAAAAAGGTTGCTTTTTCAACCAAATAGTTCAATTTTTAAGACAAAAAGATGAATTTTTTTTAGAAAAAAGTTTTATCAAGCTAAAAAGATGAATTTTTAACAAAACTTATCATTTTTAACCAAGAAAGATAAATTTTAAACCTGATGGTTGAATTTCCAACAAATTAGTTGAATTATTAACCAAATAGTTGAATTTTCTGCGCAAAAAGAAGTTTTTTTTTTAGAAAACAGTTGAAATATCAACCTGAAAAATTTAATTTTTAACCAAAAGTCTGATTTTAAACCAAGAAAGATGAATTTTTAACCAAATACTTGAGTTTTCAAATTTAAAAAATTATTTTTCAATCAAGCAGATGCATTTACAACCAAGTAGTTTAACTTTTTATCAAAAGAGACAAATTTTAAACAATTTAGTGGAAATTCTCAACTAAAAAGACGAATTTTTCAGAAGACAATGGAATTTGTAACTAAATAGCAGAATTTCAGGATATCCACAAAACTTCATTTTCAAAATTCCCTGAATTTTCCCTGAGCAATTTTCTATTTTTCATGACCATTTATATTTGAAGAGCACAATTTTAATCTTGTAAATTTTTGAATGAAAAATCTTATAAATGAAATCAAACGATTCCAAATTTGAATTGATATATATTTTTTATTTAATATCTTTCAAAAAATTCAAAAAAATGGCACGATTTGAGCCCTGCACTGCAATTTTGTTTGTAAATAAAAACAAACGTTTTGACATCCTAAGTTTTAAAATTTCCAAGAATTGAGGAATGTTTAGAATTAATCTAAGTTCTCGAGAAAAGGCAGGCGAGGATCTACATGGTGGCGAAACCGTAGATCGCCCCCCCCCCCCCAGGATTTTTTACTTCCGTCAATTTTTTCTTTTTTACGAAATGAAAGAGAAAAATTCTAAAAAATATTAATATTTGAATGATTGCAATAATTATTCATAATAATCTCCAAATTCATTCATTCAGACTGTCCAACTGTCAATTTGGTAGTTTATTACAGCATACGTCAGTTTTGACATAATGTTTGACTTTTAGCATGTGACATGTAGTCCTCATTATTCGGACCCTCTATTACCTTATACTAAGCACAGGTTATAAACAACATCGGGTTGTCCAATAACGATGCTCATATGGATTTGGATGAGAACCTGGTAAATACTTCTCTAAAAAACCTGATCAATGAGATTCATCAGTCTTAGATTTTACAGAATCTGGGTACCTCGCCGACACGTGGTGACGTTCCTAACCTCAATATTATTCAAAGGAAAGACGGGCGAAGCGGGACTCCTCTCATCTGATAGATGCTTCTCCTT